>CAIGRP010130441.1:0-27560 GCA_903798385.1 Fraxinus cuspidata
TTTTTGAAATTTGAAACTTGTTATTATATTTTTGAAATAGATGATTCTTAATACCTTATTTATGTATTGTTCCCATATTTATATGGAAAAACCATTTTGGATAAAGCTGGCTTAGCCCATATAATTGTTGGATTCAGAATAAATGGGCTTGGTGTTCAATTCTTCTTTGGCCCAATTATGTCCTACTTACCTATGTTTTAACACATAATATTGTTTCAAGACTGAAAAGTATAATAAATAATCAACAAAATTTTACCCTTTTTTTTCGTAAATTTGTACAAAATCATTTTTCCTTTCCTAACAAACATGAAGAAATACTTCAAGTAAAATCTAGCGAAGCTTGTATACATCCAATTCAAAAAAAAAATATATATATATATATACTCAAAAGGATTTTATCAAACAATAGGATCAAGAAATATCTGAATTTTTGCACAACAAACAATTAAATTATTATCAAATCGCTATCCATCTAGGTGTACCTGCATACAAAGAACGCATGTTAGAATGCTCGATCGATCAAACAAGGAGTGGAAAGATAAGTGGACATAGTTTTGAGTAAGTAAAAAAATTAGAGAATACCTTGAATTTGAAACCAATTTCAGAATGTGCTGAATTTTTGCCTTTTGAAGGATTAGGTACGAACTGATTCTTACTAGGAATGAACATGATTCGATTTGGATAATTTATTACAAACTTTCAAATTAAAACACTTAAAACGGTTTGAAAATTTTCCAAACCAAATCAAATCACTTTTTTTGGTTTGATTCTATTTGAAATTACGATTTAGCAACAAAAAAGTAACCTATATTGAACTAGATAGATTATAAAAACTAGTCTAGATCTCACTAAACTTGACATCAAAACTTTGCATAAGCACGACTGCAGAAAATATAATTTGACATAATTCTAGCTTACTATTTAAAAGATAAAAATAAAAAAATAGGTTACCTAGTAGGACAACAATGAATATTTATTCAACAATACGAGAAAATTATCCTGCGAATACTTTCAAAAAAAGAAATCAAGAACAAAAAAATAAACATGCTATTCTAATTGTTGTAAAAACGCAGTTCCACTAAAGATCTAAAAGAGCCTCACAAATCAAAATAAAACCACAATAATTAACTGTAAAATCTAGCAGCTAAGTTAAAGATTAAATAAAAAATTGTGTGGCCTGACCAGTAAATTAAGACGCAAATAAGCAAAATAATACTTTTTAAATAAATATTTAATAGAGTCTTACACAAATTTGAACAAAACAAACACATCTACCAATAAAATATAACGCCACGATTATCAAAAATAATAAAAAAGAATTGGATAAACAAACTTAAAATTGAACCAAAATTCGAGACAATTAAGGAAAATAAACAATTTGAGTTTTAATTAAAATCTACGTTTAATTGTCTACTCAATTGTTGTGAACGGTCAATGAATATAATCAATAGCAGTTGTTCAGCACTTTGCCAATTTGAGGTTCATGCATTCTCAATTGTGATGAATGAGAGGTAATTGGGTATGATTTATTTAATTATTTGAGTTGAATAATTATCTATTTGCGAATTGAGTTTAATTAGAATGCATATTAAGTTTAATTGGGGGTTGAGTCTAATATGTATTTTAAAAAATAGTGATGTGTTTAGTTTTAATTAGATTGAATAATTACTAATATTAAATTTATTTTTATAAACAATTTAGCAATTTGAAACGTTTTTTAAAAAAATGAAATATAAACAAACTGCAACAGTTTGGTTCGGCTTAAAACCAAACTTTAACGAATCCACGTGGATCCAGATCAATAGCTTCGAAAAAAGTGGTTTCGGTTTGATTTTTTGATTCGACGATTTTATCGTTCTACCCTAATTCTTACAACATTGGGTGAAGTGTGTATTTATGATATATTTGTTAGCTTGTAAAGGACAAGAATTTACGAATCATCTATATTTGCCTCATGTCAAATAATTTTCACAATTTACCTACAATTCTTCGAATATCAGATCAATTTGAGTCCATATGAGGCCCCCTAGTTAAGTGATAATGAGAACGAGTGGTATACATTACACCTATCTATTCATTTCACTTCGTAGGTTAAGTTACTTGCTTTATGGTACCTCACTTCAATTGTGTCGAGGTGGCAGTTGCCATGCCCCAACTGCAATGACTTCACTACACTCGTGGCTACACATGCTCTATTATACCTTTTGCGAGGACTTGAGACAATAGGTTACACTACTTGGTTGATTTGGTTTTACATGTCATTCCACATATAATGGTATGATAATAGTCCTTGGTTCAAATCAAACATTGATGTAGGTATGAACTTTACTTAAAGTTTGGTCAATATCATTCGAAGAGTTTGCTCAATGTTCGAATATCCATGATGATGTGTCGTTTTATTACTAAAATGGCTCTAGTACATGTTTTGGCTTCTCTGAATATCCAGGACGACATATGGTACCCATTTATTGAATTGGTACCACGTGTCACTCCACCTCAAATAGTGGTATAATACATACTAATTTTTTGTTTCACGTATAATTCATACGTTATTCTTCACATTTCCACAATTATTTAAAAACAAATAGCTAGAGAAGCACATCGAAGTATATGGAGAAGTTTCCAACTTTGACACGTTACGAATGCTAATTCTAAACTTATGATTTGTTTGATATTATCACAACTTTTGATCCATAAAAATTATCTTTATCGTCAATCTTCTTAACTGACAAAGAGAATGACTAAAAGTGCAACACATTAATGTGTCTTAAACCTTTAGAAATATTACTACTAATCTACTATGGTAAAATAAACAATAAAATTCGATTTGGATACTTCCCTCCAAAAACCCGCTTCCCCTTTTCCCGGGTCGGACAAGAACAAAAGACCCACGAAAATTATTATAAATGAATTTAATAATAAATTATTAAGTTCTGTCTTCAGTGACTCGAAAACCCCGTTTAAATTTTTCACAGCCCAATTTTTCTTCAAATATGCTCTTCGTCGGCGCACCTACTGACTGACTCACATGTCACGTTCCGCCACCGCTTCGCCTACGCTCTCCACCACCACCTCCCCCAACCATTCCCCCTCTCTCCATCACACCACCGACTCCATGTCTGACGACGAGAACGACGGGGCGCCTCCATCTCCTCCTCTGCCAGTCACTACAAAAACCGAGTCTTTATCGGAGGGTCACACTTCCTCCCGGACCCCGACGCTCCCCGTCAGGGAGGATTGCTGGTCGGAAGAGGCAACTCGGACGCTGATTGAGGCGTGGGGGTCCCACTACTTGGAGCTTAACCGTGGGAACCTCCGGCAGAAGCACTGGCAGGAGGTGGCCGGCGCCGTCAACTCCCTCCACGCGCACACCAAGAAGCTCCACCGCACCGACGTCCAGTGCAAGAATCGCGTTGACACCGTCAAGAAGAAGTACAAGATCGAGAAGACCAAGGTCGTTCAATCCAACGGCCGATACGCCTCCACGTGGCCTCACTTCTACAGCCTCGACTCCCTCATCGGAGATACCTTCTCGAAAGCTAATAGTGTCCCTAGCAATGGCCTTAAGAAAAACCTCCGTCGAAGAGTTTCTCTATCTCCTGAAGTTTCTACCTCGCCGCCGCCGGCGAAGACAAAGATGACCCAGTACCGAAAAAGATCGCCGGAGTCTATTACTCATCTGCCCAAGGTGCCATGGTCGGTGCCGGTGGGGCCAAGGTCAAAGCGGCCCTTGAATGGGAATTTGACCGAGAGGAATTTCTCTGTGATGGCCGCGGCAGCAGCAGCAGTCGAGGCCAAAGAAGAGGAGGAAGAGGAAGATGATGAGGATGAAACATGGCTCAGGCAGCTGCCGGTTGTGGGGAGGAAAAAGCGGAAGCTGGTTGAGGACGGGGAGGGGTCTGTAGGCAACGGGTATAGGAGGTTAGCCAAGGCCATATCGAGGCTAGGGGATATATACCAGAAAGTGGAGTCGGCCAAGCAGAGGCAGATTGTGGAGTTGGAGAAGCAAAGAATGCAGTTTGCCAAGGATTTGGAGATTCAGAGAATGAAAATTTTCATGGATTCCCAGGTTCAGGTTGAGAAACTGAAGCGCATGAAGAACCATTCACGAAATTGTAAGTATTAAAGGCGATGATATGTTTGGTTTTTATATTGATGGTTATACGCGTTCAACTGATCAAGGGATGCTTATATAAATATATGAACACTTTTACTACGTTCTGTGCATGTTGATTTAGTGGTGCTAATTGCAAATTGTAGTATGTATACTTTATGAGTAGGAACATGGAGCATGTTTTGACTTTTTGATAAATTTCAAATGCGTATTTCTGATCTACGTATTGCCATTTGTTTCTCATATGGTGCTTGAATCATGTGCTGGGCGATTGATAACTGATATATCATGCTCTATGGGTTTCTCTTAACTTTCATTTTTGTGCCATACGTTTTACTGCGTTATGGCTTTGAACGGGCATCTCTGCCTTTTCATCTGCTTCACAATGCGCTTGGTGTGGAATGTTGCCTGAGTGAGATGATATTCATAATACCTTTACAAGGTTGAGATGTGCTATTAAAACCAGAGATGGATTAAACATTCAGTTATAGCCCACCAATTAAAATGAGCATTTGCGAATTTTAAGCACCGTGTGGCCTTGAAATCTTTAAGTTTTATTTACATGCGAAGTCGGCGTGTGTTACCACTTACCAGCAAAATAATGAAGTATCGCCTCAACTCAAAAAAAAATTAAAGCAAGAAATATTTCAGGAGCACAAGAGAATGAATGGTTAGGATTCACATAATACAATTGTTCACATTTGTTTATAGACACATGTACAAAACTCCCACATGTCTCTATGCAAAATATAATCGGCTAGGGCTGGACATGGTTCACTTTGGTTCTGTTCTAAAGAGAATCGAATCGAGTTGAACTAGAATTTTTGAATATTTAGTAAGTGGAATCGTCGGATCTAATTATTGAACCGAACTGGTTCGATTCGACTCGATTAGGTTTCGTAACAAAATTAAATTTTCTTATACTCACAATAACACTACAATAATCCAATTAACGACATGTTTAATTTTAGCTCTTACAAAAACACTATATTAATTCTTACAAAACAATGTAGTCTAATTTAAAAATATACAAATAATAGGTTTAATAAGATTCATTTACCAATGTATACAGATTACCCAAATGTAAATAATAACATTAAAATATCAATGATTCCATCTCATTGATTCACTTGCTTCAAGCTTTCAAATCTACATAAAAAATGAAATCTAATTAAAAGTTACATAAATAAAATATTTTGAAGTATTGTTAGTACTTATCAACCATTCAAATTAATTATCCATTGCCTGACTTATCGCACTAAGAAACGTTACAAGAAATAATCGAAAAATCACAATTAACAAACATAAATAAATAAAAACTGTCCAACTAGTAAGATTTAATATGGGAAAATATAATATATATTTTATTACCCGTCTTAATATTCTCGTTGAACTCTTTCGCTTTAATGCAAACTCTATCTTGGGAAACCATGCAAGTATTCTTGTCAAATTAGGCAAGTGATATTTCTAGTCCATTTAGAGACACTAGTCTTCCTCATCAACATTTCCTAGATTGCGTAAAGGACATTTTAATAAAAGGGCACTGCATTCAATTTGCATGACTGAATTTCCATATTTACTTAAGTTTTTGTTGGTGACCAATTTCATTTTATCCCTACAAAAAGTGATTAGTTATAAAAGTCCCTATTAAGTCTCTTTTTTGTGCTATTTCTTTCAATGTTATTTTTGGTTGTTTTGAGATGAACTTGGTGTTCTCTATATGTCCAATTCTGTCAGTTTCGTACATTTTGTTGACGTTTGAACTTGATTTAGACGAGTTGAGCCAACTTAATTTGTATTAAGTGCGAGGTGATTTTACTAAAACACATAATGAAATGATTGTATTAACTTTTGCCTTGAATTAACTAAAGTACAAGAAGTGGAAAGAATGTGTATTTTGATAGTCCTTCCAAGGGGACCATAAGTTGTTTTTTATAGCCAAAAATAGGAGAATTGGCCAACTTTGTGACGTCGCCTATAGTATTTAGATGGGCCTCCGACTTCAGCTACAGTGCCTTCCTTATTTGGTGTGTCAAAATCATTCAGCTAAAAAGGGCCTTCTATTGGAGGACGAGGTTGGCCTTGGCAGTTCATCACGATGTTTGGGACGGGCACTGTTATTCTTCATCATTGCAACAATGTGATTGGTTGGCTTAGGGGTGCTTAGGTCAGTCATGTCACATGCTGTAAGGAGGTTGGACAAGGTAAAGCGATGACGTCATCCTAGTCAAATCGTTAATTATGGTGTCTTATAATCACGGCGGGTTTCTATCGAGCTGTTAAATGGAAGTTCCTGAGCTGTTTATCAGGACGAGGTGAATGTTTAATTACAGAATTCATTTTAAGGGTGTTACTTAGCGACTGATCCTCTATTAATACTCTCATGCCAACACATTTAAAGATGGTAGTAAGCTCTGTCTTCAGGCCATATTCTCTGAAATGCTTCTGTATAAAGATGAAACATGCTGAATTGCTGAAAAAAACATCATATTTGTGAGATTTTGTATTCTGGTATTTGGCTTGTGTCATATGTGTCACTAGGAACCTCAAACATATTACCAAATTTCTATTTCTAGCTCTTGCCACTTGCATTCGCTTTGTTGTCCTGTCGCAGGTAATTTAGGGTTCATGAGTTTAGTTTTACTGAATGATTTTGTTCGAAATGGCCTTTTTTAAGGTTCATTGAATACATTTTATGCATTCTATAGACATTCACGCACATTAACTGGAGAAATGCCAAGCATTGGCTTTATGTAAGTGTGTTTGGGTGTCCATATGTATGTATATAGAACTTATTTATCGTTAAAATTGGCGTATGTATTCTAATTGGCATCTCTCTATGGATGTCATTGTTCTATATATTTTTTACGCTTTTTGCTCCAAAACACTAATTTTCAGTTTCCCATCCAAATTCTCTTCTAAGTAATATTCCCCAGACCATTTCAGTGACATGAACCATACAAAATAATCCCACAAAAATCTCTTTTTAGCACCGTGGACTTGGATTTGGCTTCAAATGTGATTACAATCTCTATTATGCCCCTGTTTGTCTACCATTATTCAATGAAAATGAGTTTTGATATAGTGAATTGTTGAAGAATGTGTAGTTTAATAGTAGGAAAAATTTGGGTTTATGTGCAAAATATTTTATTGTGCAAACAAGGGCTATATGAAGTCTCTCGTGGAGAGTGGGTTAATGCCAAATTTTTGTTCTGATTTTCCATGTTTGGAGACACCATAAGTACATGTTTTTCGTTTCATTAACCATGCTAACTGCCCTACGGCACGAGATACACCACATTTTTGTCACAGATGGTAGTTTGGGCTCAAGCGTTCTTTGCTAACCTATCTGTAGTCTTTTATGTGCTTTGAGTAATAATAGTTTATTGTGATTTTTCGATGCTATTGCTGCATTCTAGTGTTTTAAGAGCACCTCCAATGGTGGTGTAAAATTGGGTGTAAATTGGTATTTCCAAAATCACTTTTGCATTCTCATTTACATCTCGGTGGATCTAAATTCAATTTTTGCTCTAATGAGTAGATCTAAATCTACTTTTTACCTCTTGTAGATGTAATTTTACATTCTGTTGGAAAATACCTTTGCATCTCTCCTTTGGAGGGATTTTCGGCCACTTTAGAGATATAAATCACAGTTTAAATCTATTTTAAACTATGATTGGAGATATTCTAAATGTATTTAGTAGAAGATTGTTTTTAAACTGATATAGAGAAACAATTTGATCTTCCTTAGTTGAACTTCATTTACGTGCTACTTTGAAGTGGGAGCTGTAGGACAATGCATTAATGCACATTTTACAGTCATGACCATGAATACTTAATCTTAGACAGCTAAGGTTATGTTTGTTGGTGCTTTTAAGCAGTGATAAGATGGGGGTTACACAAAATATGTAGATAATAAGTGGGTGGTAGTTGTGAAATGTCTAGATAAAAAGTATGTTTGGCCAACTTAAATTACAATTTAAGCTTTGTCAAACAAGCACTTGATGGAATGATGGAATATGAAGCTACCTAATGAACTTGGTGCTGTCAGAGACGTATGAAGTTCTTTTATGTCAAATGGTTATCAAACACGTTATTAGTTGAGAATTGAACTTGCATTTTTTTATTGAGATTCTGGATTCATATTTATTCGACAGCTGCTTCTGATTTTTGTTTAGTGATTTTTAATTAACTTCCCATGAGGCATCTTGGCCATTGACTATAGAGTTCTGCTGGCTGTCTCATGATGGTGCAATGCTAAATTTTGTTCTTGTTATACACTATTATGATTTTATAAAAAAATGAAGAATGAAGTTCAAATATTTTTGAAGAGTAAAAATTTTGCTACCGACTACTTCTCTATATCCCTTTTTGCTGCGAATAAGTTTAGTCGAGAAGCTTTCATGAGGGATGCTTATTTTGTTCTTTGGTTTGACTTATTTTCTGAACTGATTGAACTCGAAGATCTATGTATTACTAGGATTTGCATTCTTATACTCTTGATAATTTTCGTCTATCGTTTGGTTTTACTTTCAAATTTGTATTCTTGCCTAACCTAATACTTATTTGTATGTGACAGGTACAGTCTGGCAAGCCCCAACCGATCATTTTGGAAATTACCAGTAGCTTTCTGTTAGCTTGGAATATACATACAATTCTTGGTAATTTAGATTATTATCATAGATACTTCGGCTTGAAGCTTGGTTGCTCTAGTTCTATTTTGGGACGAACATGTTGCCTAGTGTAGTTTAGTCTATCTATCGGGCTTTCTTGAGGCTACGAATGATTAATTTAATTAGTTGTAAATCTTTGCTTGTACTTTTTGTTCCAACCTTCATCCGTTCTATTTGCTGTCTTCTATGAACTGGAACTCGTTAAGAATAGCAAGTGATCCTTCGTAGAGGGTAGTCTCAACCCGAACTCCACCCCTCCCTGCGTTATTTTAATGCTTGCAAGTTCTTATTACGGGTTGAAGAAAAGTTTTCTTAGCCCGTTTGATAAATATTATTTTCAAATTCTTTTTTTTTTTACATATTTACACAATAAAATATTTTACACATAAATTTAATTTTTTTTTAATTTTTTGATTATACATTCTCCTAAAATTACTATTCAAAACATTGTTTTTTTGAAAATAATGACCACCAATCAGGGGGCTTTTATTTGAATTTTGTGTCCTTAGGATCAAAAGCTGAAAAAGAACTAGAGTATAAGGAGCATACGACTTAGATGTGTAAACCGGGCTGTGGCACGGCTAAGGTTTACACCCCTAATTGAACGTAAGGCGATAATAAGCTATTAAGATCTATTTTGACTTTAACCAGCTCAAGCAGTTGCTCACAGCACTTTTGATGCTGCTAGCGGGACACGGGTATATATCCCTAGTAAAGCCAATTTTTTGGCTTGAAATATCGTCCAGAACAAAGTGAGTTTTGAAAGAGAAATCATAGATATCTTATGAGAAATATTCGTGTATAGATATATTTAGGGTCTGTTCAATGTATTTATTTATTTTGTGAAAAGTGATATTTTTGAAAATTATTTGCTTAAAATTTTTGGAAAAATAATGGGATCACAAGCAAAATTATTTTATTGAGAAAAGAAAAGTGAAAAAACAAGATCTATAAAATATTTCTCGTTTAAATAATAATTAAGGTGAAGCAGAGTTAGGAATGACAAAAATTGGGAGAAACCTTGGGATAGCAATTACCCATTTTGCAGTTGATTTTAATAAACAAAGAAATTGTTTATTTATTGTAGATAGATCTATTTTGCATGTTCGGATTTTCAAAATTGGGGGAACACTTGGGATATCAATTACAAAATTTCGTAGGAGCTTTCACAAATAAAGGCAATGTTTCAAAATGTCAATGACTTATACAAATTCTTTTCAAAATTTTTTTGTCACTATTCATTTGACTTTGTATATTTATTCATTTTTGGGTTCCAATCTAATATTAATTTCTTAGATTTATTACACATGTCAATTAAATAGTAATTCTAGTATTTTACACTTGGAGATGTTTAAAATTTTTCCTACCGAAGATGACTTTCACCCAAAGAAAAAAAGAGAGAGAAAAAATGTGTTTCAATCTATAATATTACTCTTCAATATTTTTCTTTCCTCTTTCGTTTTATGAACACTAGAGTCATATAAAAATTAAATGTTTTTATTATTATTTTCTTTTTAATATTCTCATCCGTTTCTCCATTTTCTTTTTATCATTTCTTTTTTCTACGAAAAAAGAATAATATGTAATTAAAATTTTTTATAAGATTTCTCTGTCTATTCTCTTTTCATTGATTCCTTCAATTTTTTTATGAAAATATAAAATTTTAATTAAATTTTTGTACTTTATAAATATAGATTAATTTATAATTAAATTTTTGTACTTTATAAATATAGATTAATTTATAATTAAATTTTCTTGTATTGGTTGCTTATTTAATTTTCCGGTTGGGACTCTTCTTTACTTCAATTATGTTTACCCATCTTGTTTCCACTTCGGAGCCTAACATGAAATTTGTCCATTTGCTTATTGTGATCGATGTTTCATCCACAGTGCTTGAATTAGTAAAACCACGGCTTTCTTGACCTTCTTTATTATTAATCTAGTCATTAGTCCTTCCTCTATAATCAATTGTTCCTTATCCTTATTAGCCTTTGTACTATTGTTCTCATCATTCCCTTTCTTTAAAAGGATTCGTTCTCGAATCTCTACCTACATAAAAAAAGAAAGATAGATCAGAAACATGAAAAGTAGCAAAAACATTATACTCATTCGGAGAATCCAACTTGTAGGCATTGTCATTAATTTTATCAAGCAATTTGAATGGTCCATCTTCCCTTGGTTGCAACTTTGATTTCCTTAGAGTTGGAAATCGTTCATTTCTCATATGCTCCCAAATCAAATCTCTTGGTTCAAATATAACACGCTTCCACCCTTTATTTGTTTGAGAAACATAATGCTCATATTTCTTCTCAATTTAGCGTTGTACTTTCTCATTGAGTAATCTTACCAACTCAGCTTTCTTCTTTCCATCTAAGCTATGTCTTTCATCAATGAGTAAATGAATTAAATCTAAAGGTGTTAGTGTATTAAAACTATAAACAATTTCAAATGAACTATAAGAAGTAGTAGAATGCTCAGCCCTATTATATGCAAATTCTATAAATGGCAAGTAATCTTCCTAGCTCTTCAAGTTCTTATTGACTATAGTACACAATAGTTATATCATAGTCCTATTAGCAATCTCAATTTGTCCATCCACTTGTCAGTGATAAATAGTAGAAAATAATAGCTTAATTTCTAACTATTCCACAAAACCTTCCAAAAATGATTAAGGAACTTAACATCTTTATCTTATACATACTTCTAGGTACCCCATGTAAGCGTACTACTTGCTTAAAGAATAAATTCGCAATATTAGTAGTATCATTAGTTTTATGACATAGAATGAAATGTGCTATCTTACTAAATCTATCTACCACCACAGGTATGAAATCTATTTTTTTCATAATCCTAGGTAAACTCAACACAAAATCCATAAGCATATCAACCTAAGGCTCACTAGGAAGTGTATACAAACCTTGTGTTAAAACCTTAGACTTAACATTTTTACAAGTGATGCATCTATTACAAACTCAATCAACATCAAATTTCATCTTAAGCCAATAAAAGTGTTTAACATCTCCAATGTTTTCTTAATTCCAAAGTGACTCATCAAACCTCCACTATGTGCTTCATGTACTAACAATTCTTTCGAATCACGCATAACTTATTCTCTTGAAATAAATATTTATCATGCTTAAAGAATCTATCTATAGCACCATTGTGACATGATTCATATATAATACAAAAGTCCTAGTCATTAGCATACATATCCTTAACATATTCAAATCCTAGTAATGATAATCCTTTATCTCCTAGATCCTTGATAAAGGTTTTGTAATATTTGATAAAGATTCCTATAGTAATGATTAGGAACGAAACTTTTTATCATTCTTTCCATGTGTCAATAGGTTTCTCATGATTCCTTCTCCTAGATGTTGATATTTGATACTACCAAATGATAGCATAATCAGTAAACTCAACCACAACAATTTTTACATTTTTCTCCTCCGAGTAGTTATGGTAACAAATATGAGCTCTATCTTTTTCTCCTACTCCAAATATGCCTCCGGATCGCTCCTTCATTTGAATGAGGGAATTTTCATTTTAATATTGCCCATTTTTCTATCAACTTCATCTCCAACTTCATCTCTAACCCTTCATATCTCCTCTATTCCTCATCCTTCCTATTTAGACTTTCACTAATGCATCATCATCAATTCCACTACCCGCTTCATTTTCACTACCAATCTTTACTCTAGGCTCCTGCCTACTTTTTCTCCTTGCATTAAGAACTTCTCTAGGTTGTTCCTTACGTAAATTAGCAAACAAGGTGTCTTGCCTATCCATCCTATCTCCCATAAACAATCTTTCAAATTGTCGTATTTTCTCCTCCATCATAATAACTTGATTATTCTCCCTGCTTGATGTAGAAAAATCTATTACAGACATCCTAAACTAAGAATAATATTTGAATAAGGGAATTGACTCTAGAATGATTCAAATAAGTAGACAGTTGACACTTTGAATGAAAACACTAAGGATAAATTCAAGAAAGCGTTTCTTGAATTCGAATTGGACACTTTTATTGGACACTTGTATATATATATATATATTTTCAAGATTCTTTAATAATTAAACTTTTTTGTATTAGTTGTTATTGTGTATTCTAGATCATACAGTCACGCAAATAGTGGTTCACAATATTACTACGTTATAGTGTATATATAAATTGATGGGAACCCAAGTAGCAATTGTAGCTATGAAACTTACAACTAATTATATCAAACCTAATAAAGTCAACAATCAACATTAGAAAACTCGACCCAACAAATTATTGAACAAAGACAATTGAAATCAATATCTTGACCCAGTAATCACAAAACCTATGAACCTCACTTGAATTGTTGAACGCCACAAGAAATCAATTCTTGATAAATTCGATCAAGAACAAGTTGAAAGCAATGTGCCTCGCAATAATATCTTAATAATAATAATTATTATTATTTTACAATGAAAAAAAAAGCCCCACTTATAGGAAGTCAATAAAAACCTAGATAATCTCAAAATTATGATAAAATTTACCAAAAAGAAGAATCCTAACTATAATAGGAAACTAGAATAAAATTATAATTTTTGCCCATTATACTCTATGCGGCTGTATAGAGTTAGGAGCTGCGGCCGCATAGAAGCAGCCATTACATGAGATGCGGACGCATTCCTTCCCGATTAAAATTCTTCTTTCTTTGCTTGAATTATGTTCACTCATCTTGTTTCCACTTCCGAGCTCAATATGAAACTAGTTCCTTAACTTGTTGTGATTGATGTTTCGTTCATCGTAACTTGAGCAAGTAATCACATGACTTCTTTGATCTTCTTTGCTCATCTAATCATTGGTTCTTTTTCTACAATCACCGGTTCCTTATCCTTGCTAGCTCTCGTACCATGGTTCGCATCATAAATAATTCAACTTATAACAATGTGCAAAATTATATAAGATATATAACTTTCTACATAAAATATTTTTTCTAAAATAAAAGCCGTAAAGTCAAATGAATTCTATACAACTCTTACTTTAATTGATTATGTAAAAGTCTACAAGAGTAAATAGAAGTTCAGATTAAACTTTACAAAAGTCATACACCTAAAAGAGTCTATAAAAGTCCAAAATTTAATACACCCTAAAAAATGTGGTTGTCTAGTACGAACATGTATGTCTAAGCTCATCCTCCCATTTCTTAGAATACTTCTCTAACAACAAAGAAAGGACTATTGTTGAGCACGATATTACTTTTATAGGTGGCTTCCATGATTTTACAGGATACTTCTTTAAAGAAAATGTGAAAAGTTTATCTTATAAGAAGTCAATTTTCTTGGAAATATGAATGAAATCACCATTCCTATAATTCTATAGAATTGATGTATCATCCACAAATGGAATCTTGCCATTGTTTTCTAGGGCGACAACTTTGTTGTGGATACTAACTCTCTAAAAGCAGCAGGAGATATGATTCCAAGCTTGTTACTAAATGTAAGCCCAAGCATCACATTGTGATTAGGAGGAGGTCTATAAGGCATTAGTCTCTCTCTCTTGTGATTAGGAGGAGGTCTATAAGGCATTAGTCTCTCTCTCTCTTTCCTTTTTTTTTGGGGACGTTATGTCATTTCTTTTCTGTTACATTTACTACTTTTTTGAACTTGCATCGTTCTCTTCCTCGGGAGGTATTCACATCATCTCCTTCCTTATTTTTGTAATTTAATTTGTCATCCAGCACACAAGGACTGAAATCTAGTCGTAACACCTAGATCTTTAAGTTTAAGTTTCTCGCTAGAGTTGTTCCCACTTAAGTTTTAATTTGTAGCAATTTTAACTCGGTAGAAAGATTTAGTCAACTTAACCGCAGAATTTTTTATGTTGGTGATTATGCTTTTATTTGAATTAAAATAAAAGAAATAACTATGTGTTACTGAAATAACTAAGTTGCTATATCATTTTTACCCTCACTGAGATAATCATCACATTTTTTTAATTTTATTTTTTACCATTGTTTTCACACTAGTTTGACACGAAGAATGTTAGTTAGCAGATGGTAGCCAAGTGAAATTACTGTGAAGGACCCACAATTTATGTTTGGTTCAATATGTGCTCAAGATTATTACAAAACAATCATAAATCTTGATTAAATTGTTTAAGCTTGGGAGCTACTATAGCTAATATGTTTACTGTGTGATACGCCGCCCAAATTAATTAACGAAATAGAGGAATTATATTACCTGACTCAAGTTTCAATGTAGTGTCAAAATTGATTGAAGTGATACGAGCTTTCTTTTACCTCCCAACTCCTATATAAAGGGGTTCATTTAACCTGTTAAAGATATGCTAAAAGTTGATCCAATATAGTAGTTATAGAAAAATTAGACGTACATTTTATTTGCTAAACTCAGCATAAATTACCTCCTCCTTGCACAAAACTTAGGTGACCTCAGGGATTGAGTTCTGACTAAGCAAACCTATATGTATCAACCAAATATTCCAAATGAGTGGGTGTAGAATCCTTTTTTATAAATTCCTTGGTCTTCTTTCATTTTTTTTTCTTTCTGTTTCAAGAACGAATACATGTGATAAAGGTTTTTATTGCGACTCTCCTACAAAAAAAGTAGTTGGATCTCCCTACATGAGTATGAATTAAATCATTCATTTTCCATTAGCATCCTCATAGCCCTAGGGATTTGAACTAACCTTTTGTCAATTGAAGCAATAAAGAACACATACACATGTATTATGATGCCTATATCTGGATTAAGAAGTCATCTACAAAAATAGGAAGCACTTGAGACCAAAAATATTATTTATGAAGATTATGGATGTATCAGAGAGGAAGGAAATTAATACAGCTGCTGAATGGTTGGGTAATAAGCCGTTTAAGGGTTTATGCTTTCAAAAGTTTCTTCAAATGTTGGTTTGTTTCCCTCCTAAAGCATTCATTTTTTAAGCGGCATATGAGGAATGGTAAAGAAAAGGAATTGAACCAGGGATAGAAAATTAAAATCATAAAGCATGAATTATACACAAAAGTTTAGAATCTTACAAAGAGCACAAGAAATTCCAAAATACAAATCTGCAATATGTATATGCAGCATGAGTTTGAAATTTAATAAACTGATTTCGGAAGCGAATACAACTTGAACTGAATTTCCCTGCTCGAAACAGATCTTTTCCGTCTACAAGTCCCTGTTAAACAATGAGCATGATTTAGAAGGAGAAAGAGTTTGAAATTTAATAAACTGATAAAAAGGCCGAAGAACTTATATTAGAATAGAGTATGCTCTTTGCAAGATAATTAAGGAGCTGCATTAGTTTAGGCCAGTCTTAAATTAATGCAACATGTCAAAATATTACCTGTCGGAAAAAAAAAAAAAGGGTTTGCATACGAAAATCCCATAAAAATCCACAGCAGAATATAGATAATAGAAAGGATAACTAATGAAACGAGAAAGGATAAGGGCGAATAGATATAGCGCATGCTTGGATGTGATTTGATACTCTAGTTGTTTTAGTAGTAACCAATAGATACTAAATACTATTTTCAAGTAATTTTAATCGTAAACAATAGAATCTATATTTTCAAGTAAGTTTGGTTGTAAACAATAGATTCTATATGTTACAGACACATCTACCACGCCTCCATTTTGGGTGTGGAGGCCTTTAGAATTGAAGAGCCAATACAAATATTTAATTAAGAAATGATCATGCGAGCATCTAATCTTTCTGTGGATTTAGCACAACTTTGATCTAAAATTTCACTAGAGCTAAATTAGATTTTTTAGATCAATATAGATTACTAAGTTGTAGAGATTGCAACCATAAATACGTCTCAAAGTTAAAACTAAAATAATAAATCTTTTCCAAGTCTTCAACTGACAAATTTGTTAAGGGTTTTCGTGGAGAAAAGATGATATATCTTTATATGGTTTCTACAAAGTGGATCTAAAAGCATGAACAATACTAAGCCTAATCATCTAGTTACAGTGATAAATAACCAAATGCCCTTGAGACATTTTTAACCAACCTCATAGCTTATAAAATTTCTGACATTTGCTTCAAATTGCAATTGAGCATCTTTACCTTTATAGTTGTAGTCCTTGTTACACTATACAGGAACGAGCTGTGTCGAGAATCCTAGTACATGACAACCTAAATTATTAAGATGAATCTCAACAGTCTATCGGGGGATAAAGTAAACTCCATCATTTAGCAATTGAGTTCTTTCACTCGTGCTATAGCATTCATGCCTTACAGATTAGCCACCTCCAACATAGAGCATTAAACTTAAATTTCAATTGCATTACGGATATAAGCAAGAGGAGGAAAAGATGAACTTTTGAAACTAAGCTGCTTGTATGCAAATGTTTCTAGAGAACAATAGACTTTTCATAGAACAGATTAATACACACACACATATAATTAATTTTGATTAGAAGAGTGTTGAGAAAAAAACATACAATTCAGATACAAAAATGACCACGACAGAATAAACAAATCACTTTTTAATGGGAAGAACTTAAAGATACAATATACAATAATCTTAGCCTACAAGGTGAATGGCAACTATACTATCAAGCTAAGTAGTTTGGTCTCTGTAGAAATTAAGTATAAGACGAAACGACGAACCAAACTGGTAAAGTTGTAGTTTTAAACTCCATGAAAATACAGTGAATACAAGAAAGACTAGAGAAACTACAACTGGATCTTGTGTTATTCAATATCTTATTACTCTCAAACCTTTTATTGTTTTCTCCCACTTTCTCTCCCTACCTCTCTTTACATGTTGTCACTTTCTCTAACTTGGCCGTGTCTCTGGTATGTGAACAGTGCCTTTTGCAGTAACGTTTATAACACAATTCCATGTATTTCATAAATTTAGGGTTAATGATACCTCCAAAAAATTAAGAGAAACGCTAGCACAGTAGTTCTTGAAGTATACAAATTTTACAAACAAAAACTACAAACAGATAAATTCAGTAGGAACACTAAACGATGCACTGCGTATTCAAATATTT
The DNA here is from genome assembly GCA_903798385.1 of Fraxinus cuspidata. Lineage (NCBI taxonomy): Eukaryota > Viridiplantae > Streptophyta > Magnoliopsida > Lamiales > Oleaceae > Fraxinus > Fraxinus cuspidata. Next base: position 17,788 of record CAIGRP010130441.1, read on the forward strand.
GTAAACATATAACATCCTATTAATTTTGATTTATTTATTCTCATTCGTTCCTGCCAGGGTTGTATTGAATTGTAGGAAATTAACCTAGACTTGCGAATATGAATCTTGAAGAAGATTCATGAACACTGGTACAACGCCTAGTATATGAGTGAGTCATGGGGGACCACCCCAGCATGGGGACTAAACGCTTTGTTAAGGTTGCTTGCAATACGAGAAGAGTCCCTCTATTTCCTGAAACCTTCCCTCTTTGCTGTACTTGTTCTATAGTTACATACGCTAATTAAGTTGAAGGGACTCAGTCTTTAGGAGTTATTTCCTTTCAGTTTGATTAAAAGTACCTTTACTTTAAGTGGACTACCAACAAACCTGGAGGAAGAAACATAATAATGGAATATATTTATGAATGTTGGTATATAATAATTATATACCATTGAATATTAGAAAATGATCTCGAATCTATAAGATTCATGCATATGCATTAAATTCGATTCACCAACATCAAGTATACATAGGAGTCTAAGGAATGGAAAAGAGTGAAACAATTGCAAGAAGCTGTAAGTAAACGTGAAAACATATTGTCTTCTTGAAAATTTGAGTTCTTGAATTAAATTTTGACTCTAAAATGTTCATAACAAAGTGGCATCTAGTAGAAGGAGTTGTTAGAGATGACATTATTAAAGTGAGATACAAGTGGCATGAACTAAAGGTGTGTTTAACTTGTGTACTTTTGATGGAAAAACGCCCTTATATACCAGAATGAGACAATAGTGGATTATCAAGATTGCATCCCTACCATTGGATGCAAGTATAGAATGGGAGACTTAGGAGATTAGGGTTTAGTTGAAGACATACTGTTCATCTCTCTCTCCAAAGATATGCTCTTTGTTTACTCTCCACAGTTTCTTTGTATTTTGGCATATTAGTCTTAAATTGTCTGAAAAGGAGGTGATAATAACACATGTTGTATAATTGCTTGAAAACTTGTTTTTCTGAAGAAGTTTAAGTGCATCAGAGTCATATCTGCTCTATGTGGAGCTCAAACAGCCATTAGCCAGTTTTGGTGAACTCTGGGGCCTAACTAGCTGGGGCAACCAAATCTGGTGTTTTTGTTGTGTGTGTGTGTGTGTGTTTTACATATGTGATTAATAATTTTATTTTGCTTACAAACCTATTATTGATATCAGAGCTCTTAGGGTTTCAGTTTGAGGATCCTAATAGACAGGGTTTTCTTGATCTGAATCTATGTTCGCGAAGGTCTGGATCTCTGAGTGAGAACTTTTATGTGGTGATTCTTTGTTCAAAAACTTGAGCATGGATCGCAAGGTACTACACAAAGAGGATTAGCCGAGATTTTTAGGGCGAAAAACATAAACCCTAAAGAAAAATTGCCCAAATCTCCCTAGAGCGAAAAACATAAGCCTTAAGGGTCAATTCTTGGAGGTTCTGTTATACGAAGATTCTTGGACTCCTTTTTTACAAACAGCTGATTGTTCACTCCATGATTTCTAATCCTGAAGTTTTTGAGTGAAAGATTCACATTCTTGATGTAATGTGCGATTCAAGTGACTTCATCTTTATTTGCATAATTGACTAATGCTATTCTGAGATTACAGCCACTTTTGTGTCTAAAATCACCCGTGGAAGTGCATATTGAAAATTTATAGAAACTTGCACATTTCCCTCACAAATTAAGCACAAAATTACCTGAGAATTTGATCCTCACCTCATGGAATCCTGGTAAATATAGGCTGAAATTAGAGGTATAACACCTCATTTGTATGATTTGCACCCTCGCTTAACTTATCTGTTGATTGGGTTAATGGATCTTATGTCCACCATTAATTGATCTTTATTGTCTGCTCTGTGTTATATATGTGATGAGAAATTAATTTGAATTACTAAATTAAAACCTATCCTAAATCTTTGGTTGAAAAATTCGTAGCCATCATGACCGAGGACCAAAAGATGAATTGACATACACCACCATAGTTTTGAAAATGTCCGATTTTTATGTTGAGAAAGGTGGGAAAATTGAGAACTAGTAAAGAACTGTGGGACACTACAAAAACTTTATATGAAAAATCCCTCCCCAATAAACTGCTCTTACTTGAAAGATTCTTCATTTTAAAATAGATTTTTCAAAAGATCTAGATGATAACCTAAATGTTATTAATAAATTGGTTCAAGATATAGCCAACTGTGGTGAAAAGATATTTGAAGAATATACTCTGTTATTATGCTAATTTCAAGCGTTGAAATTTATAAATATGTAAAGACTTCCATTAAGTATGTAAAGATGATGTTGCCTATCAAATAGTCATTAACTCACCAAGTGTAAAAAGCAAGAATTATAGGATATAGAACGAGATTCAAGTACTGTCAAGGACAAGATTCAAAGAATTCAGGGAATAATAATAACAAAAATTAAAGAAAAATAAACAAATAAGGAAAGATCCAGATCCGAATTCATGGCAAAGGGAAAAACATGTTATGGTTGTGGAAAGATGGCACATTTTATAAAAGTTTGGTACAAACGTAAAACGACCGAAAGGGAAAATACGAGGAAATGTGGCATCTTCATCAAATGGAAATTTTAGTGAGGTCATGTGGCCATGGAAACAACTGTTGATATTGGAATTGTGAACTTAGGCTTTGAAAATGGAAAATGCCATGAATGTCTACATTGAGGTTGCACTTTCCACATGACCCCCCCAATGGAGATTATTTTATGAATTATTAAAAAATCAATGTTGGAAAATTGTAATAGGCAACAATATTCCATTTTGACACTAAAGGTATAGGCGACGTAGTCCTAACATTTGAAAATGGACACATCCATACTTTGTGAAAAGTAAGTTATGTGCCATACTTGTCTAAAAACCAGTTTTCTATTGGTTTTCTAGAAGATAAGGGATTTACACATGCTTAAAATCATCACAAAGGGTCACTCGTTTCCTTTAAAGGAGATGAGATTTTGCCTTTATATGGCCATCCACTATGGAAAAAGGGTGATGATACTGTCAAATGGCACAATAACTTAGTTCACATGAGTGATCCATACAATGTACCTTGAAGATGGTTTAGTTAGCTTGGTAGACTTGCTCGGTTTCATATTGTAATTTTTTAAGGCAAGTTAAATTTCCCCACATCTTCTTGTATTATTTTTGCTCCTCTACAAAATGGGGTAGAGATCTTGTAAGTCTCTTGCTTTTGAATAGGAGGAGAATTATACCTGAGTATGCACGGGTCATTTACTTTTTTTTTTTTTTTTGGGTAAAAGAGTTGAAGGAAATGAGAATGAAAGACCATAAGGCATTAACTTTTATTTATTGAGCAATAAATCTAGATATTTTTGAAAAAAAAAATGTCAGATGCTATGACGCTAAAACAAAAATGAGACATATTGGAATTTGCTACAAGGTCAATCTAGAAGATGCTCGATGAACAGCTTGTTACTTTGCTATTAAAAAGGCAACAACTGGACTGAAAACGGAAAAACATAAGTTATTTGAAAAAGAGAAGAGGATGAAATTAATCACTTGGAATAGAGGGTAGTCAAGCTTATAAACAACATGGAGGAAAACTGAGAAATTGGAGTAGATGTTGACATAGAATAGAGACGTTTTCAAGGATAAACAGAGAGATTGAAGTGTGAAGTTGTGAAGGAAATATATATCTCCACAAAAGAGGAGAAGAAGACAGTAAATTTCTAGAGGAGAAGTAAGCGAGAAAGTTTGCTGATTCTAAAGTAGAGCTTAAGAAGACAATGGTTGAAATTAGTCATGGGAATAGCAGTTTCGTAAGGAAGCTAAAAGCTTTAGAATTACCGAGACCGAGAGGAAGTTAAAAGCTTTAGAAACATGAGAAAGAAACATGCATACAGTAAAAGGAATTGTTATTCGAGAATGAAGAATATTTTGCAACAAAATAGAAACAAATTTGACGAATATATTGAATCCAAAATAAAAAGACATTTGAGCTTACCAGAAAAAGCAACGTTTCGAATAACGAAACCAGATGGGAGGAAAAGTGGAGTTCCTTGAAGAAAAAAGACGCTGAATGGAGATAAACTTGCTACTAAGTTTGAGAAATATTTGCAGGTGAGAAGGGGAGCGTTTACAAATCAAAGAGAAAAAGAACACATTAACATCAGTTACTTGAAAACATCTGTTTGAAGGACACAAAAGAAATGATGTTTAAGAGACTTGTTGTGGAAGGCCACAACCATTAAAGGGTGAGGTCATAAGTGTCTATAGAGTAAAATCAATTTTTGACGGAATGTAAAAACACATGTTAGAATGGTAGCCTTAGAATATGACCTTATTCGAAATGAATGGCAAGAGGAAATGGAAAGTTCATCAAATTCATGTGAAGCCATCATTTCAGAAAAAAATTATTTACCTTTGAATCTAAGAAGGAAATAAACCTAGACAAGGACACAATACATTCATCAATGTTGGTACACAATAATTTTTTACCTTTGAATCTAAGAAGGAAATAAACCTAGACAAGGACACAATATATTCATCAATGTTGGTACACAATAATTATATACCTTTGAATTTAAGAGATGGTTCATGAATTTAGGACTCACACACACACGTTAAAATGCGCCTACTTCAAATATAAATAGGAGTCTAAGAAAAATGTACGAGAAACAGTGAAACAATTGCAAGAAGCAATTGTAAACAAACAACCAAATAAAGAAAGACATTGCTCAAGAGCAATCTTTCTCTCTATTAAATTCTAAGAGTTTGAATTCTTGATTTTTATTGCAAGTTCATTACGCTTCTACACGCACTACGTGTGATTAAAATTTTCTTCAGGTTTTGTCAAGAAAAGCCTCAAGTAATCATCATTCATTCCTTTAATTTATCATCTATAGTAGTACCCATTTTTTATCCTACCTATTCAAGTATATTTCACACCTCTATCTCATCGTTTTTACTCTTTCTTAAATTTTATCATTATATGAACAAACACCCAGCACTATAAAGCATAACTAGTCTAATATCCCTTCAATTGATTTTATTTTATAACTTATATATATCTTCCAATCACAAGCACGAGTTGCAAATTGAGAAAAAAAAATACCTAAAACTTAAGTGTTAAACATAAAGTAAACTAATCATATTATGTTTGCTTACAAATAAAGTTTTTTTTTTTCTAGACTGTTGATCAATAGTTCAAGTCGAGGTAATTAAATGTATTGAAGTAAGAGAACCATCTTGAATAACCTATGGGACTTAGTCAGTTGTTCTTAAATGAAAATGACACAACGCGCATATCACTAAACGTTTTCTTTTTTTGTAACAAAGCAGCCTAATTTCATTTGAATAATTGAATTATACAAATGAATCATGATGCTCAAATAACTAATAAGAGAAGAGGTCAATTAACAACAATCTAATTAATTAGCAATGTGTTGGTGGCCTTGTTGTTAAAGTTTGACCCAAATTCAATTGGGTATTTGTATTGTTGGATTGGGCATTGAAGAAGTCAAAATATGGATCAAAGAAAAAAAAAAGACGCCGCATTGTTACTAGCTGGCCACTAGCATATTGCTTGAGCGACATAACATAATTTTCAACGGAGAGATGCCGCGTCCTGTCTCCTGAGCGGCGCATCTGCTGCTCGATAACGCGAGCCTCAGGCTTGTCCGGCCCAAAATTATTTTCTTTATTTCACGCGATTTTTGATGTTATTTACATCTTTATGACTATTATTAGGGTTTGACACATCTTCCTATATATAGTTGGCTCTTCTTAATAGTTAGAACAAATTAGACAAGTTAGAAACACAATATTCATTATATTCTTTTTCCATTTTATATTGAATTCCCCATTTCTCTGTCAAGTTCTTCTTATGTTGTGATTGTTACTTCATATTATGTCATATAGTCTCATTTTTTCTATTACTAACAAGTGGTATTAACATACATAATTCTTGTTCGGATTCTAACAAGTAGTATCAGAGCTTAATGTTTGATTTGTTCAATGTTTTGTTCTTAATGACAACCATGAAATATGATATTTCGCTTTTGGATCGCAACACTAGATTTTTGTCATAATAGGTGAAGATGCGAGTAGTGCTCGCTTAGATGAATTTGGATGATGTATTGTTGTGATTTGACAAAATGTACACAACTTGGACGCTGGAGGAGAAACAACGAAGGGTCAAAAAGGCTCTTTCACAATGCATCTTTCATCTTTCGAATAATATTCTTCAAGACGATTTGAAAGGAAAATTTGCAGTTGCGTTACGGTTAAAGTTTGAACAATTGTGCATGACTAAGAGTCTAATTAGCAAATTACTCATGAATCAGCGTTTATATTCTCATTGTATGACACATAAGGCATATCCTTAGAAAACCACCTTAATGTCTTTAAAAAAATTGTCGCTGATTTGGAAACCTTGTAGGTTAATTATGATGAAGAGGATTTGGAGTGGATTTTGTTGTGTTCATTGCCCGTTTCATATAAATCACTTCGAGATACGATATTATATAGTTGTGATACTCTCACTGTTGAAGAAGTATATGATGCTTTGTTTTCAAAGGAGAAGATGAAGCATCTTATTGGATCTGAGGCTCAAGAAGGTCTTATTGTTCATGGTGGTTATGAGATGGACAAATTGAAGCCTAATTTTAGTAATGAAATTTGTAACTATTGCAAGAAGAAGGAGCGCATTAAGAAGGATTGTAACTAGCTACAGAATAAAGAAAAATTGGCTGCAAATCAGAAGGAAAAACAATCACATACTTTAGGCGAAGTAAATATTGTAGAGAACTTTTTGAGTGATGGAGAATTTTTAATTATTTCTGATGGTGATTCTAAACTTGAAAAAGATTGAATTCTCGATACAACGTGCACTTTTCATGTGTCCCAATCGGGATTTGTTTTCAAATTATGAAGAAGTTTCGAGCTATAGTTATAGCCAACAACGCATCTTGTAAGATAGATTGTATTTGAATGGCCAGACTCAAAATGTTGAATGTGACTGCTAGAACACTTAATGAGGTGAGACACGTTCCAGATTTATAGAAAAATCTTATCTCTTTGGGTACTCTTAATTCAAATGGTACAAGTTCACAATGAAGGTGGAGCTATGAATGTTTGTAAATGTGTCTGTGTAGTGTTGGAGGGACTATGAAAGTTACAGTTGTATATCTTGCAAGGTTGTGTAAAATCTTTGAAAATCAGCACATGTTTTGTATTTTGATGGATATTTACTTTGGTACAATACTGTTGGAGTTTGGTTTGTGGTCCATGTTGAAAAATACATATTCGAGTTTAGAGGTTATGGATAATGCCGATTTGCTACCAACACCTATTGTACCGTCGTATTCAATTGCTAGAGATAGATCCAGAAAAAATATTAGGCCTCTACACATGTACATAAGCTGATTTAGTTGGTATGCTTTAAGTGTAGTTGAAGGTGTTGAGTCTAGCAAATAACCTTTTACAAAAGTATATTGTGGTATTGATTCTGTTTCAGGACGTAGTTTTGCTGTGTTTGGTAATTGTTAGTTTATTTTGTGATTTTGTTGCTCGTGTTGATAATTCGAGCAAATTTTGGGAACCTGAGATAATTTTGTTGAGCAGTGCTCAGATTCATTTATCATAGTTGGATTTTGTGGAAGATGTCGAGAGTTTTGTTTGTTGGAGAATTGGTTAAAAGTTCTTCTTGAAGAGTTTAGTTTTTTTCTTGCAAAGAAATTTGTGTCCAGGTGAAGAATTTTTTTTAAGTTTGATTCATTGGATGGAATTTGGTTCGAGGTGAAGATATGTTAAAGTTTCATCCAAATTTGGTTGGGCAATTGTAGATTTGTTGGATTGAACTTTGAACATGTCAAAATATGGACCAAGAAGGAAATACTTCGCATTGCCGCTAGCTGACTGCTCAAGCAACGGGACGAAATTCTCAGCAGAGAGCTATTCCCTGTTGGCACTCAAGCGGCATACTTGCTGCTTGTTTACTGCGAGCAGGGCACTCGAGTGTTGCACTTGTTCGGCCTAAGATTGTTTTTTCCACTCGATTTTTTTATATTATTTTCATCTTTAGGACTATTATTAGGCTTTTAATAAGTACTCTTATGCATAGTTGGCTCTTTTTCATAGTTAGAACAAGTTAGATAAATTAGAAACGCAATATTAATTGTATTCTTTCTTCATATTATATTGAATTCTTAATTTCTCTGCCAAATTCTTCTTGTGTTGTGATTGCTACTTCATATTATACCATATAATCTCTTTTCTTGGTATTACCACAAATAATTCTTGTTCGAATTCTGAAAGTTGTTATTAAAGAAATAGATGCTATGCTATGTAATGTTGTTGTCTAAGAAGCACATATACGGATACATTATTTGGATACGTCGATACGATTTCTTTTTTAAATTAGGATACAAGGATACATGTTATTAAGTTATAAAAATTCAACATAATTCATCACTCGAGAAGAATATATGTTTTATTGTTTTAAGTTTAAAACTGTTTTATCTTTCTAAAACTCTATCTACTATTTTATAAGATAGTTTTCTTAATAATTTATCGATAAATTTATTTAAGGATACTAAATATATAGTAAAGTTTGAGTATATTAATGTATAATTTATTAGCACAATTTTACGTATATTAAATCATTATCTATTTTCAATAATAAAATTAATGTAACATAGGTTTACATGTATTATTTAATACTAGAAACAATCTATTTTCAAGCAGCTCTCACTCGGCAACAAGACTTGAACGTGGATTTTTTCTCATCCATTGGACCTTTCACGCTACCCTTCATTGCCCATTACCTTTCGAACACTCCACATTAGATATGCCACCCATTTATTCTTGAGAGATAGACCAACCCCTCGTAAACCAATAATAAAAATATATTTGTCAATTATAACACGATTTTACATGTATTGAAAGATTAAATAATATTGTGTACTTCCAATAAAAAGTTTAGTTGTTAATTTCAAAATCATAAGTGTGTGTTTGATTGACATGAAAAATATCTTCTAAAAAAAATATTTTCTTGTTTTGAGAAAAACAAAATCTACTCTCTCCACCCCCCAAAGAAAATTGTTTCCTTAAAAAAAGGAAAATTAGGCATGTTTTCAAAAATTAGAAAATATTTTCATAAGAAAAAAATAGCTATTAAACACTCTAAAATAAGAATTTGGATGAAAAATTGACATACCTTAATTGTGTATTTTCAATAAATATTTTTGATATCCAATTAATTATTAAAATAACTTGAAAAATACATATCGGATACGTACCGAAAATCAAACAAAAATATAAAATTTATATAATATACATATTGGATACATATCGAAATTTTTTTAAAAATATAAAATAATATAAAATAATTAAAAAAATAAGTATCTGGTACTTATCGGAAGGTATCAGAGCTTGAATACATATCGAATATAGGTATGTAACGAGTTTACAAGTATCGGTACTACTAAGGTTGTTGTTTCCTTTTCTTCTCTTTAATTGTTTTTTGGGTAGAATGTACTGGTTTGGTTGTGGGATTTGTTTCTTTTATGTTTTTTAATATAAAAATATATAAAATTATTAAAAAAATAAGTATCTGGTATCTATGAGAAGGTATCGGAGCTTGAATACATATCGAATATAGGTACGTAACGAGTTTACAAGTATCGATGCTCTTAAGGTTGTTGTTTCCTTTTCTTTTCTTTAATTGTTTTTTGGGTAGAATGTACCGGTGGTTGTGGGATTTGTTTCCTTTTTTTTTTTTTTTTTTGTTGT
>CAIGRP010130441.1:27703-49759 GCA_903798385.1 Fraxinus cuspidata
TTTTTTTTTTTTTGATGTGGAATTTTGACCCTATTTGAGAGCCATTAATTTCTTGTAATGTATTATAGAATATTAAATTGATAGAGGATGTGTGGTTAAAAAATAAGGAAGCTTTATTGGTTTGGGTGTTGAATATTTATTGTGTGAATGTGTGGTGAAGAATGGTAATATAACGTACAATTTAAAATTTTAAAGGATGACAAATAGGAGCTTGAATATAATTAAAAATGTTGCATTTGGTTTTGAAGGAACAAATGTGATTCAGCACTTGGCTTATATCCACGTATGTCCATGGTTAAGGCAAGAGAACCTTCACTAAATAAAAGGAATGAATACAAAAAAGCACTGCATGCTAAAACTCAAATTCGCCAAAAAACAAAAATCGATATTATGAGATAACTAAAAGAGTATAAAATATTGATGTTAAAAATCTCCAGAAAGTAAGTGTATGGTGAGAACACTGAATTCTTAAGTCTTATTCTCAAGATAATCCATTACTATCTCACAAATTGAGATGCTTCGAAGAACAAAAAAGGGCTTCTATATTTAGGAAAATAAAGAGGTCGGATCGTAGTCCTACAAGATGCGGATTCAAGCTAATTATCTTATTAATTAGTGGGACAAATAGACAAAATCCTAAACAACAAAGACATCGAATTCTATGTGGAATTGTACAATCAACTCTTATTAAATAAAAAATAATACGAAGTCATCGCATAACAATATGAATTTGGCATGTTGCATATTCTGAAATTAAGTTGGTAAAACACAACCACAAATAATACATTGCAGGGATGCATGATCATACTTTTAAACCTCGAATCTGATTACCTTAGATCTTTGGATTAAATTACCTACAAAATTTTGAAGTAATAATAATATTTTTTTAGTTGATAAAAGATCTAATTCTTCTCATTTAAACTCAGTACCCAGCAAGGATGCTCTCACAGAAAGTTAAGCAAGAATCTGCTGTTCTTAAAAATCATTTAACTCAAGCTATAAATTTCCTCCTTTTTGCAACAGTTAAAAAAAAATAAAAAAATTCTGGTACTGTAGATCTTAATTCCTCATTTTATAGACAAAACCATGCTTAAGGTAAGGGGAAAAAAGAAGGAAGAAGAAGAAAAATGCATGCCATTATTTAAGATTATCATTCGAACTCCCAAGAATACTAATTTTTTTTTTAACATGTAAAAAAGCAAAGCACTGTGACAAAAAAATGAATAATTGTGATGTCCCACAAAATTTGATGCACACTGGAAACAATCTAGTAAAGATGCAAAGCACAAATTCAAAAATTTAACTAAAATTTCTAAAATGCCCTCACAAAGATCTTACACACTAAAAAAATTAATTAAATAAGCATTCATTTTTTTTTTCGGTACATCTGAGAGATTTTTACAATGATTAGAGGAGGATTAAATATTGAGAATGAAAGCCCACAACAGGTGGCATGCATGAATAAAATACAAAAATTCGATTAATTAATAAATTTTTTGAAGTTTAGTTTAGTTTTTATTCAATATTTGTTTGTACTAGGATATATATATAAACATGCAAATGTGTCTCCTACCTTAAATTCAAATGGCAATCTAAGGGAGATCTTGCATAATGAGAATGTTACCCGTTTATGTTAAATAAAATAAAATGACAATCTTCGTGGGGGCGAAAGATCTTTCAAGAATCCCAAAAGATGACCCATAAAACTAGAAGTTGACATGAAATAGAGTACTAAATTGGGATCATCTTACAGCAGACAAATTTTTCCATGATGGAAAACTTGAAAAAAAGAGGATAAGATTCTACCTGATGTCAGAGGAAAATCCGTCATTTTCGTGGGGTTAAAGATCGTCACTGTTTATCATACTTAAAAACATTAACTTATAAAAACGTATTCTAAGAATATATTTTCGATCACATTATAGTAGATTAGTTTGAGTATGTACAAAATTCGAAAAAGGACACTGCAGATTTAATTTAGTTTTTGTTTGTCATGTATTTTCTTCTAGGGTTCATAATTCCATCATCGATGAAGGAATATGGTGATGGTAGGTTGATAGCTAAAGTATTGTCACATTTATGTCATAAATCCTAGTACATTTGTTCGGGGGCCGGATCAGAATAGAATGGCCAAATGGGATTTATATAACCGATTTGTTTACCTTTGATTGTATGCATTCCTTCTAGGGTTTATACTGAAGGGAAAATATTTATGTACATGTATACACCAGTATATGATTCTCCAATGTGACTCTGATGCAATTGAATTGGGCAAGAAGAAAAATGAAGTCCAAGTAATTCAAGCAGTACTATATAAAAAGAAATGTATTTTAAAGCAAGAAATTAATTACCAATTTTTGATCCATAGATTGAATCAAGAAAATGGCATGGAAGAAGTGGAATCATCATCTGTCTGGCCTGGGCTAGCCTTCTTCTTCTTCTTTTTGTGAGGGATTCCTCTTGCCTTAGCTTGACACTCCTTTACTTCCCTCAGATAAACCCTTATTGCTCCACTGGCAAATGGATTAGTCTCCTGTGATCCCCCGTTCTCCTCATAGGCGGCGCGTAGCCTGCCAATAAGTGCATCGAGGCTACCCCAAGCCTGCCTCAGTGGGCAAGTACACGGTGCCGGTGGCTCCGGCTGCCCATAAAAGATGCAGCCCTGCAAATGAACTTTAGTCTTGCCAAACTGATCAAGATATCTAAGAAATTCAAGAACATGGTTGCTATTGCAATGAGAGAGTGGAACTGGTGGCCTCTGGTTCTTCAAGAACTGCCCAAAGGTGTTCCAATCCCTTCTTTTCTGAGACTCATAGCGGCTGGGAGTGGTCGGTATCGGCGGATCACCACCGGCTCCGCCACCGGAGGATCTTGATGACCCCTCTGCCAAGCCTTTCCCTCTCTCCATAGTTAATCAAGCACTATAAGCTTTTCTGCCTTTGTTCCTATATAAGGTGAAACCAGCAGGTGATGGTTAAAGGAACAGTACGGAAAAATGGGGTTGGGCTCTGATAGAGTAGGGTAGGCGTAGGCGTAGGGAGATGATTTCACATCAGAGACCCTATTGAGTTGACATGCAATGGACCACAACGAGTTTCTTTATTAGCCCCGCTTAGATTCCCATTCCATATAAACTCATTTCATTTAAATTTATTTTTAATAGCACATTATTGAAATAAAATTATTTTACATGTAAATTTAGAATTTTTTAACTTTCAAATTACATATTCTCTAAAAAAATACTATTACAAAATTTATTTGAAAAAAAAATAAAATAGGACTCAAACACATCCTTAGTATTATTTTGCTCTTTTATTTTTTTATTTTTTTATTTTCACCATTGCCACTAACCATACGCTAAGTCAATATATTACAATTATTGAGATGGGTTCCCTCGTTATCCCCTAAATGTACCATAATGACCTCAAGAAAACATTATTACAACTTGTCAAAATATAACCTCTATTTTGGTGGATATTAAAATAAAATTTTTAATAAATTTTGATAGAAATTGATGAAATGTGTAGTGGAAAAGTTGTGAAATTCATAAAATATATAGTTGAAATAAATTGTTGACTTTAATTTAAATTTAAATTTAAATTTTAGTCGGTACCAAACACGGACATAGTCTTCTTTAGTATCTTCATATCAATAATTGCCAATATTCACTTCATAATATACAGGGTTATTTAGTTTTTCACTGTGAATATGAGTGTTATTTTTAAGAATTTCTTGTCCATAAGATTGATGCGAATAGAGGGGTGAATGAAGGGGCCAACCTTCCAATTTTATAACTAAGACTTAGTTTTTTGTTTTTCATTATGCGTTGTCTCCGTTTGAGAATTGTTTTCGCAACGTTATTACCCAATTTATTTAACACTGAGTACTGTTAAATAAAAATGATTATTTCATTCAACACGTGGTTCTTGTATTTAACAGAACAAATTCATTAATCTTTAAGTTTAACATAACCCTAAGCAGCTACATTTCTAGGCATATATCAAATGGATGCCAGATGGAAAAACTATGATCCATAAAGAATTCGAGAAAGAATTTTGTAAACACTAAAAATAGAAGGACATATTCCAAATTCAGTAATCATCGTTATCAGTTACCAGTTTAGGGCTAGTTTCTCTGCAATAAAACTCAAGAAATATTCCCGCGCACATTATTCATTTTGATTGGGCTAATAATAGGGATAACACTAAGCTATAAATATACATCTGATACACATTATTCATTTTAAGTTGCAGTTTCATTGCACGCTCGGGTAATGAAGTAGTTCATAAGCTAGCTGCCTTTGCCAATTTAGTAGAGAAGTCGGTCTCATGGTTCGATTCTATACCAGTTTTGATTCGTCCGTGGCGATATTAATTAATGAGAGGTTTCATTTTGTGTTATATATATACACATTTTGATATTTCCTATTGCTTTTCTTCATGGCTGTCATTTTCAGATGGAACTGGAATATTGTGTATAGTACCTTGAATATTATGGGATCTGAGAAAGCTTGACATACAATTGGGAGCAGTATGTCTCCAGAATTCAGACCTCATGTAGGATTTTTGGAAGCAGGATTTGATATTTGGATTGTGCATGAAGGATCTATATATTTGGCACATGCACATTAAGATTCATATAATGGATTACATAATACAAGACGATACTCTACCATTTGTCAGGTTAAAACACAATCAATTTTTTCATCCAATCATTTCCCTCCACATCATATTATACCCCTATTTGAGCCAGATTAAAATTTTCATTCTCATTCTTCTACTCATTTTTAACCACACATTTTTCAATAAAATAATATTTTTCATCACATTAATATCTTTTTCTTCATTTTCAACCATACATTCTCCATCAATCTACTATTCCAAAATAAATTATTCCAAAATAAAGTGGCTCAAACACAACCACAGGTAATCCATTATATACATTTTTATATAAAAATAGCAAAATCCATATATTAAAAGAGATTAAAAGTATTCTTGAAATGATTAATTTAGTCTGTACCTAAGATGAAAATATTAATATAAAGGAGAATTTACAAAAAAATGGCCAATTCCATGTTTGTCAATTGCAAAGGGTTTAATTTTGATAAGTTTTGCAAAATTGGCCAAATTTGGTACCAAATTGTATATTATACATACCTTCAATGAAAAATGAAAGTTTTTTTTTTTTTTCAATTTGTCACGAATTTCGAGAAGAACGAGTAACTTCCATGAGAATCTACATTAATGCCAGCTAATGCATAATGAAATCATTTGTTTTTATTATCTATTAGGTATTGATCAAGAATTTTGGGAAAAATGAAGAAGATGAAGTAGAAAAGTCATTAACACTAAAAAATAATTATATGATTTCAATTAATAAGAAAATCATATAATTTCATTTCGAAAAATTTAATCTTATCCAAATTTGCAGTTGATTATGCTTTCCACAATTCTTGGTAGAAAGTAATTTTTCTTTGAAATCTTATTTTTGTTGATTAGTTGTGTTTAATAGTTGTTATTTTTAATATTCATGACGTTCTCGACATTTTAAAAGATGTTATCGACATGTGGACCCTGTTTATTTAGATACTTAACACTTCATTTTTCGTTCTGAACATGATTTCATAATATTCTTGACATTTTAAGTGTAATTCTCGATATTTCATAAATATTTTATTTATACCCTTATAGTGAGAAGTGATAATTGAATGCATGATTGACATTGTACCTTTTAAAATGAGTATTATAAGTTATGTGTCAAGTCATTATTAGTTAATAAAATTTTTAATTATATAAATAATTTTGTCTTCATTGTGGAATTTTAAATTGTTAATAAGGGCATTTTGGTCTATATCATAAGAAAATGGATATTGAAGAAACTTTGGACATTTTTACAAATGACTGTAAAAGTGGACATTTTTTTTACAATTTCCCCATTTAGCAATCGGAATTGTGAGAAAAATTACTGCTGCAACCTGTGATGAAAATTAATTGACGTGACGCTACGATAGACACATGCCATCAAAAAGTTATACATATATTGTGTCACAAATTAAAAACCACATGATTTCAGCACTAATCATACTTATTGTACATATAAAATTGTTAAATTCTTGGTAAATAAAAATAAAAATTGATACCATTCTACGCTTATGGGAAGCAAATAGATTGAACGTAAGTCATATAAACGTTCTTAGTATAATTAGATTTGAAAGGAATCAATAAAAAAATAAGCATGATTCAAGAAGCCAAATATAAGATAATTGCAAATGGATATGAGTTTAAATAAGTCATAAATAAAACTTTAGATACTGTAATACTTCAACGGCGTTTTGGTAATTTCTGGCATTGTAATTGAATAAGTGAGATAGTGACACATGAGTGTATTAATTTGACAAGTAACAATTGAAAAGGGAAAAGAAAGGAGATCCGAGAAGAGAAAAATTAAGGGCAAAGAAGAAAATCAATTTATAATCTATTCAAATGTACCTATTACATTGAAAAAACCCTCTAATTACAAAACAAGTAATCTAAAACTAATAGAACTTCTAGTAAGCTAATATTTTATTGAATTATTAAAATTAATCTAATCTATTTAAAATAAACATACTTTGAATTAAGTGTTAGGCAGTGAATTTAGTCCTTTGACTTGATGTCCCATAGAATCTTATACAAGGGCCAACACACTTTGGTGCCGTTGGACATCACTTTATCTAGAAGTCAAAAGTCATATGAAGGTTGATGAATCACCAATACACGATTCATCACTCTCGGAGAGTGGGAGATTATAACTTGCTTTTTGTCCGATTACGTTAATAGATGAATTCTTTGGTCAGTGTGGATCTATGAGCTGAAAAGTCAAGCTTAACTCATTAGGATCAACAAAAGAATACTATGGTTAATTAAATTGGGATTGATGCTTAATAATATCTTGTAATCAATTGAGTTATAATGATGAAAATATTATATTTACACAACATCCTAGTAGAACGATATTGTCATACCACATGACTTTTTCATCACGTAGATTGTCTAACACAATGGTAAATTTCAATCTTAGACAACGGCGTAAATCAATTAATATGGGCAGACTACTAATAACTTAAAAGAAAGCTTCAATTTATTTTATTCTGGTCAAATTAGGATAATAGCATCACGATGTTTTCCATCATAAATGGGTTTACACACCAAAGGCGAGAAATGGAAATCTAGAATTGAAATTAGACCTAGTCCAAGTGGGAAATTATGGGTTAATGTACTAAGCCCAATTGTTATGTTGAGGTGTAATTTCTACACCTATTGGGCCATCAAAAGTGAATATTTAGGTGTCTATTTGAGTTGATTGCTACTTAATTTGTTTAAATATGGATTGTTGTAGGATATATTCACGTTTGGATAGGTTTTCATCGAAAGAAGTGGAAATTGGCCAAAGAAGGACGGAAAAGGAAGAATTCTAAAGTTTGGGACTAAATTACAAATATCCAAAAGTTAATTCAGACTAAGGAAGGATGACTGAAGATTGATTGGACTCAATTGGGTGAAACAAGAATACGAAAGAGTAAAATTGCACGAAGAAAGTTTGAAGTGAACAAAGAAGCAAAATAGGGACTAGAATACACAAACCCAAAAGTTGTTGGCAATTGTGATACAATGGCAGTTTCCTCCTACGATTCAAATATCTTTTGGTAACCAATTGCGATGTGGCTTTCGACCTAAATTCAAACCTTATATATACTGAACACCATCATATAAAAAAAGGAAAAACTTTGCAAAGGCAGCGCTTAGGCGCTATACAGAGAAATATTGCAATTCTCTCAAAAAGATTTAAGGCATTGTCTAAAGACTATTATAGATCCTCTTGTTGAAGCGTCAGCTATGGTACGATATTCAGGTTGCATGCCCATATAGATTATGCAGATCTTAGTATTTCTAGGAATGCCCAGATTTGAGCACTTTTTGAAGTAGTCTTTGAGTCTTTTTCACACTTCTAGATAGTTCTCGAGGTCCTTTGCTTGAACGTATGGAGTTCATTTCTAATCTGATGGACTCGAGAAGACGAGATAAATTTTAATGTGAATTTCTGCACCATGTCATTCCATGAAATGTTGCTCTTAGAAAGTATTGAGATTAACCATTCTCGTGCATCTTCTTTTAAAGTATGAGGGGATAGGTACCGTAAAAAAGTGCCAGCAACATACCTTCGTGACTAATCACCACACAAAGCATAAAAATACGATAGATGGATATACAGTTTGCACGAGGATTTTCAGTTTGCATGTCCAAAAGGTGAAATATACGATAGATGGTCACACAGGAGAAGGAATGTGATATATATATATATATATATATATATATATATCACCATCTTTGGCAACCGCTCTCGGCGGAGATGGCTGTGCTAGCAGATTCAATGGTAATTGAATTTGATCTTGATTTTAAGTTTCTGTTATTTCTCTTTGTTCTCTTCTTTATTTTCTAAAGATTCTTTCAATCTCGGTATCCAACGGTAGGAGCTCGATTTTTTTAGAATTTTGCATAAACTGCTAAACATAACCTAAAATAGAAAATTAAACCAAGGAGAGATCAGGTAAAACAAATAAATAAAATAATAAAAATTTCGAATTCCTTATAAACTTATAAACTCAAATTAAATAGTTTTTCCCTAACAATGGCGCCTAAAATTTGATCGTGAAAATTTCTCAAGCATACAGGATCATTAACAGGTAATAAATGTGATGAGAGGAGTTATTATCTCATAGGGAATAAATTTAAATTTAAGTGCACTTGTTTTCTTTTGAATTCGAAATATGTAAACAAAATTGATTATGTTGATTTGTAATTATTCCAAGTTTTTCTAAGAAATATGTAAAAAAGAGTTTATTTTTATCAAACATATTGTTATATACTTCAATTATTGACTATGCAATCTAGTCTTATGCGTGTATTCTTGACAATTGATAAAACTATTATATATAATTTTTTTCAAGATAAATTAAATATATTCTAATTATTCGATCCTGTTTCTAGTCCGATTTTAAATGAGTATAATGCATTAAATTAGAAAAATATCCATATGATTGCGCACATGATATTATTATTCTTAACAGCTATTGCCTGTGTGTTAACCTCGTCATGTGCTAAACTTAGTGCGAATTTTTCAGTGCTACAACAAGTAATTAATTATTTAATTATTAGCTATACAATTAAATAATACAATGGGAATGCAAAAAATTAACTAGATAATTAGTTTCTTGTTGTTTAATCAAGAAACACAAAAATTAACTAAAATACTAGTTTGAAATAAAATAATTAATGGGGTTTATCTTCTTTGATGAGTGTGTTTCAGTCATGATATTAATACTATGTAAACTTAATATTTTGTTTAATTTTAAGAGTTTTAGAACGTTTTGATATATGTTTTCATGTTTTGTTGTAGGTTAGGTGAAATGGTGAAAAATGTTAACTCTTGGAGTAACTAGTAGTTAGGAGTGATGTTGATATGAAACCGATGACATGAGTAATTGAAAACATGCAAAGAAAGGCAAAAAAAAAATAAAAAAAAAAAAAAAAAAAAAAAAAAAAAAAAAAAAAAAAAAAAAAAAAAANAAAAAAAAAAAAAAAAAAAAAAAAAAAAAAAAAAAAAAAAAAAAAAAGAATAAGAAGAAGAAGAAGAAAAGCAACAGCAAAGGGAGCTCCTAGGTACACACCATTAGTGCCTAGGTGCTATACATAGAAAAAGGGCAACGCCCAAGTGCTACTAGGCACTGGATTGCGAATTTTAGGGTTAAAAAGTCAATTAACCCTAACTCAAGATAAGCATGAAAGGGATCATAAATACAATATTAGACAGACTTTTGAGGGATACTTCAACGACAGCAAATCAAGAGATCAAGGCAATTGAAGGAAGAGACGGTGAGAAGAAAATTAATTAAACTCCAAAACAGTTTTTTTTTTTTCTCTTTTTCCTCTCTTATGTTATTGATTATGAATTTTAATTTTCCTTATCCTTCCATCATGAACTTATTCTTTTCATCTAGTGGATTGATGTAATCTAAACGTGAGACTATGTTTTAATTTCCAATAATTATTTCTTTGAGATTTTTCCATTAGGTTTATTTGTGTTATTTATTCTTAACGCTTTCAATTAATTGACCATTAATTGATTGATTTGATGTTTAAGATTCAACCCTCAAGAAAGGGAATTTTGCATAACACAACCTATGGATTTATAGGTTTCGAGAGAGAAAGTATAAATCATTTGAAGCATTTTCAAGAAAAATCATAAAACTTGTGAATTCCTAGATTTTGATTTGAAATAGAGATATTGAAATTAGAATTTTGGAATGATTTTCATTTGGCACTCGAAAGATGGAGTACAAATATATTAGAGTTCTTGCTTATAAACTCGGAAAACTAATTGGAGATACATATAGAATTCTAAGACATGGTTGATAGTTAGATGAAATCAAATCCCTAAGCTCTTTCCATAGTATTTTTAATCTTTAAGAATTTGCATTCAGTCGTTGATTAAATCAAACTTTTAATTAAAATTTAGTTAAATTTTAACCACCCTATTAATGCCATCATCTGGACAAAGTAAATGCTACTTTAATTATAGTACTTGGTATAAATTTAATTATCAATCCACGTAGATTCATTATTCTACCTTATCGTTATATTATAAAACTTGATACCATGCACTTGCGATATAATTTGCAACTAACTCGGCGTCATTGTCGAGGATTGATTGATTTTATTTTTATTAATATTATTACTAATTAACCTTGATTTTAATTTAGACTTCTTTACTTTTAGTTTTTTGTTTGTTGGCTTTTTTTACTATCTATACGAAGATCGAGGAATTTTGAATTACTACTATTTGATTGTGAGATCGAAAGAGAGAATAAGGGAAATAAGAAGAAATGAATTTGAAGCAATGGTAGTGAACGAAAACTGCGAGCTATTCGAGATTATGTCCAACTAGTTTTCAATGACAACTACCATAGTATTGCGCGCCAAACTATTGTTGCAAATAACTTTGAATTGAACCCTGGATTGATTAGCATGGTGCAACATAATCAGTTTGGAGGATTTCAATTAAAAGATCCAAAAGCTCATCTTGCTACCTTTCTGGAGATTTGTGTTCTATGAAGATGAATGTTGTTATTGAGACGCAATCAAACTGCATTTGTTTTCTTTCTCCTTAAGGGATAAAGTAAAGGGCTTCAATCATTGCAATCTGGTTCTATTACCACTTGGGAGGGGATGGCTTGTCAATTCCTTATCAAATTCTTTCCACCTTCCAAATCAGCTCAATTACGAAGTGAGATTAAATATTCTATAATGGTTATCACAATTGGATGTAGATTGAAATATTCTATAATGGGTTGAATGTTCAAATACAAATGATGTTGACGCTACATTAACTACACAAGGAACTCAACAAAAGTAGAGTCTGCTATAGCTGTTTCTATGCTACACAACTGATATGGAGAATGAGTAGGTTCGATACATAAACAATAGAGATTTCAATTATCGAGGAAATAACAAATCAAATTACTACCAACCAGGTTACGAAATCATGAAAATCTCTCTAGTGGTAATAGTAAGAGCGTGCTCCGACCTCCTCCTAAGTTCAATAATCAAGCCATCGAGAAGAAATCATCATTAGAAAATCTTTTAGGAATTTTTATTTTTGAGACCAGGTCGAGATTTAATAAGAATGAGTCATGACTAGACAATATTGAGACTCATATGACCAACATAGGGGACACAATGAAATCTCTTGAGGTGCAGATTAGTCAGGTAGCTATTTTAATAATTTCTCAACTGAAAGGAAAGTTTTCGAGTGATATATAGGTAAACCTAAGGGAACATTACAATGCCATCACCTTGATAAGTGGCAAATAGATTGATTATAACAAGCTTAAAGAGTCTTTAATTTCTACATAGGTATCTAATCAATAAAAAAAAGAGGGAACTGAAGAACGAGAAACTGAAGTAGAGAAAACAAAGAAGGCTCCTAAGCCCATTTCAATTTCAATTCCTGACAACCTACCAATTATAAAATCACAATTCTTATATTCACAGAGATTCCAGAAGAAGTTTAATGCACATTTTACAAAGTTTCTGGATATTTTCAAGAAAATTCATCTAAACATACATTTTGTAGATGCATTGGAAAAAATACCAAATTTTGCCAAATTTATGAAAGAGGTAATATAAAAAAAGAGGATGTTAGAGGAGTATGAGACCATGAAGCTTACTGAAGAGTGTAGTGCGATTCTTCAGAAAAAGCTCCCTCAAAAGTTAAAAGATCCAAGTAGGTTTACAATTCCTTGCACAATTGGCGGTTTGTCCTTTTATAATACACTATGTAACCTAGGGGGCGAGAATCAATTTAATACCTATCTCTGTATTCAAGAAAATTGGGTCTTGAAAATCATTACTTTGCAACTTGCTGATATATCTCTTACTTACCCATGAGGATAATTTAAGATGTTTTGGTTAAAGTTGATAAATTTATTATTCTAGCTAACTTTGTGGTGTTGGACATAGAGGAAGATCAATAAATCCCATTAATTATTAGTTGAACATTTTTAGCAACTTGTAGAACACTAATTGATATACATGGATGATTATTTAAACTGCGAGTTAATGAAGAAGAGGTCTTCAATATATACCCAAGCTATGAAATTCCCTGAAGATGTCAATAATTGTCATAGGATCGAATCTATAGATGTGGTGGTAATTGAGGTTTATAAAGAAAATTCATTTTTGTAACTAGTGCATCAAGAGAAGATATAACTACTGCCGAATATTACACAAGAAGCAAGAAAGTAGTTGATTCTATCTTGGCTCTTGAAGCTTTGTCTTTAAAAATTATATGAAATAATAAGATCTTTTGCAACCTATCAAACTATTGGATCCAAAGAGAATTTGAGTACTAACCCTGAGTTGAAGCTGTTTTTTGGCCATCTTCACTATGGCTTTTTGGAGGAAGATTCTATAGTAAATAAGCTAAATTTTGATTTAAAAGCAGTAGATGCTAAACGTCTTTTGCAATGTGTTGAAATGGAGAGTTCCACAATGACGCCTATGAAAAAAAAAATCTATAAAGAACAAACTAAGAAGTGGCATGATAAGATGATATTAAGATAGTTCACTCCAAGACAACAACAACTTCTTTATGATTCCCACTTGAATTTGTTCCTGGATAAGCTTAAATTATAGTGGTCGGGACTTTTTACCATTCACAAAATATTTCCTTTTGGTGATGCGAAGTTGAAAGGAAAAGATGGATCTAAATCCCAAGTTAATGGCGGATTATTTAAGAATTATTATTGAGAACAAGGGTGGAACATAGAAGAAATTCCTCTTGGAGATTCAAACTAGAGTACACAAGCAATGTCAAGCTGACGTTAAAGAAGTGCTTTTTGGGAGACAACTCAAGCTCTTTTCCTCTTTTGAATTATATAGATATTATTTTTTTGTCTTTTGTTCCTTAATAACCTTTGTTAAGAGATTTTTGGATTGTGAATGAATTATGTGCTTTAGTTGAATTTTCAAGTTACACAAAATTTTTGAAAGAGATCTTGACAAAGAAAATAAAGCTTCCAGAGTATCAAACGGAAAAACTAATAGAAGAAAGTATTGCAATAGTTCAAAAAAAATTGCCTCACAAGTTGAAAGATCCAGAGAACTTTATTCTTACCAATTTCAATTGGAGATTCTTGTTCTATTAATGCATTTTGTGACATAGGTACTAGTATAAATCTAATGTCATATTCTGTTTAAAATAACTTAGGATTTAGTGAAGTCAAATCAACATCAATAACGCTACAACTAGTTGATAGAACAATGTCAAGGTCACATGGAAAAGTTGATGGCGTGCTCATAAAAGCAGGAAATTTAATATTCCCTATGGATTTCATTGTGTTGGACATTTCGGTTAAATTAGGTCAGCCATCTTTAACAACGAGTCGAACCTTAATTGACATGGAGAATGGTAAGCTAATATTGATGGTGGAGGACAAGTAAGAGATATTCAAAATGAGCAACCTCCCAAAATCAAAGTTTGCTATAGAATTGATGAAGAAAAGCCACCAAATCAATGAAACTATTAGAAAAGAAAATCAAATTTTGGTAAACTTCTTGGTAGAGATGCGAACGGAAATATCAAAATTTGGAGAGCAAAGAAATGGTGCATTAATGAAAATTGCACTAAATGTAAGAATGGAATAACTTGGTTCAAGCCACCATAATCAGTCATAGCAAAAAGTCAAGTTAATGACTTTAAAGAAGTGCTTATTGGGAGTCGATCCAAGCTCTATCCCTTTCTTATTACCTAGTTTTTAGTTTTAGGATTGTTTATTTTATTATCATAACAAGATTCTTAAGTTTTAGGCAAACAACGTGGTTAGAAAGCCAACCCATGTCCAGCTTACCAGGGTGATGGCGATACAATAATTGATGTATTTAGGGAAGTCCCCCCTCCTTTGTATTTATTTTAACATTGGGACAATGTATATTTTAAGGCTAGGGGTAATCATCAATTGTTAATTGCTATTGTTATATGTTTAGTATTTTATGTTTGTGTGCTTGCTATTGTTAAAATAAATTTCTTTTTCTGCATGCTTGTGTGAGTTAGAAAGTTTTGTCTGTTAGGATGAAAGCATATATTACTTTTTGGATTGTAAATGAATTATGTACTTTAGTTGAATTTTATGCTTATCCATGTGAAATGCGACAATATTCATGCACGATAATTGAGCTTTGCGTTGTACAAGAACATAAAGATTCATATGTATAGATTGAATAGATGACTTAGATGCCTAATGCCTTAACCCGTGATTCATATTCACAATATCCTTTAACTTTATACATAATAATTTGAGGTGTCCGAGCAGGAAAAAGAAATTATTTAAGATTGTGGTGACTCCGTACACATTAAATAAAAGATTCTGTGGAGTATCTTTAACTTTCCAGTATGAACTATGTGATTACCGAATGCTAGGGATTTAACCCCTATAAACTTTGCTCATCTTTAATAGAAAATGAGCATAGCACTTAGTGTGCTTGTGCCTCACATCGTCATCTTTTTTACTCAAGTTAGTACATTTGTAAGGGTATCTTAAAACCTGGTACCATTTGGTGTTCAAAAATTGGGAAGTTACCGACTAAAAGCTCGCTGCATGAGTTAAGAAGAGAAAAAAGGGCGAGGTCAATTTTGAGCATAAAAGAAAACATCAAGAAGAGAAAAACAATAT
The DNA here is from genome assembly GCA_903798385.1 of Fraxinus cuspidata. Taxonomy (NCBI): domain Eukaryota; kingdom Viridiplantae; phylum Streptophyta; class Magnoliopsida; order Lamiales; family Oleaceae; genus Fraxinus; species Fraxinus cuspidata. The sequence goes on from CAIGRP010130441.1 coordinate 42,972, forward strand.
ACAAGTGAGCAAGTTAGAACTTATTGTTAGGGGACTAGATAATTAGTAGGTTTGAATCACTTGGTATAAACTTGATAAAACCAAATTAGAGTTGTAAAAGGAATTGATCAGTGACAAACAAGTTTGGGGGTGTGAATCTTACGAGTGAAGAAAGAAAATAAATGACTATTGAGGGTTGGGAATTGAACCAATTTGTGAATGTACAACGTTATACTTGACTCTTCACACACCACTTATTTTGCATTAAATAAGTGGAAGTTTGACTCTTGTAGTGTGATTTTGAAGCCGTTTATAATTGAAATATAATGTTCTCAATATTGAACCAAATGGCAAGTTATTTGATTAAGTTTTGCTAATGTGATTTTTAGTTATTTTCTATTTCTTTGTGTTTGCTCAAGGATTAGCAAATTGTTAGGTTTGGGGAGGAGGGGGTATTTAACGAGTGTTTTGTACTCACAAGTTATATACCATTTTAACTTTATTATTGACTAGATCTTATGAGTATTCAACGTTTTTAATTTGTTTATTAGTGTTGTTTGATAGGTTTGGTGAGATGGTGTTAATGATGGGAAAAGTGGTTGTAATCAAAAGGAAAAAAAAAGAAGAAAAAGGGTAAAAAAGTCAATTTTCTCAAAAGAAGAGAAAAAGAGAACAAGGACTAAGGGGTTGCGACCTAGAGCCACTGAAGAAATAGAGAAGCAGAATTGTGGCGTCTCGACGCCAATATTGCAGAGAGAGAGAGAGAGGAGTCAGAGGTGTGGCATTGGGGTGCCACACATTAGATGTTACAGGGCCACTTGGAATTTTGACAGGCACTGCATCGCTACTTCACACCGTCATGGCGCTGCCCGATGACCATCTATAGCACCTTTTTTTGTCTATTTTGAAGCTTATAAAATTTCTAAATTAGGAAAAAACATGAAGAGAAGTATAAATACAAGAATTGGGGCATTTTAGTGAGACTTCACACATTGAGAGATGAAGAACACAATTTGGAGAATTATAGAGCAAAATTATAGGAGAAAAAAAAAAGAAACCGAGGGTTTGTAATCAAGATTTGGAACAAGAAGAGAAACTTGGTGCAAGATCACTTTTTTGCATCTCAATTCAAAATTCGTTGATCTACTCAATACAAATCTTTTGTTTTTTCCATTATTATGAATAGCTAAGTTTTTCGTTAGGCATACAATGTAATTAAATTGGGACCCTTTATTTATTTTATTGAAGATTCAAGTTCTTTTATCATTTATGTGTTGATTTTATTTATGATTTTAATGCTTTGAATGACTTGATCAACAATTCAATGATATTGTGAATCTTTTACGAATTGAGAGATGAGTTTTAGATTTAGATCACATAGTAAAAATCGGTGATTTAGTATAATGTGTAGAGATATCTATGCGAACTATTGTGGTTGTTATGTGAATTCTTAGATCAAATATTGTATTTAATTAAGGTTGATTCACATAAAAATATGTGATTGAATTAATTAAATCGGCTCAATGAGAACTCGAGAGGGGTAAATTGAATACAATTGAAGAATTCGATAGAACACTACATTTGGTTGTGAATCTTGAATCAAGACTTATATGTAATTAATAGATGAAATTGTTATGCCCTAATATTTCATTCTATGTTTGAATTCTAAATTGATCTTTGTTTGCATCCCGCTATTTTCATGTAGTTAAATAAAAAAATTACAACAAATCATAATTTTTTGTTTGTTTTCGTCAAATAGGAGTTAGAAATATTAAATTGAGCATTAAAGTAACGATTATCAGAACTCAAATGTCTACTATATTATTTGTTACAATATCATACACTTGCGATAGTTATTTTAACTTGATTATTGACTAGATCTTATGAGTATTGAACGTTTTTAATGTGTCTATTAGTGTTGTTTTATAGGTTTGGTAAGGGGGTGTTAATGACGGTAAAATTGGAGAAAACAAATGGCATGATCACAAGAAGAGAAATAAGAAGAAAAAGGGTAGAAAAGTCAATTTCCTATATCAAAAGAAGAGAAAAAGAGAGCAAGGACTAAGAGGTGACGGCCCAGTGCTACCAAAAGAAATAAAGAAGCAGAATTGTGGCATCTCAGCACTACAGAGAGGGGAGTCAGAGGTGTGGCACTTGGGTGTCACACATCAGGCGCTACGGTGCTACCTGGAATTTTGACGCAATGCCGCATCGCCACTTCCTTGCATCGAGGCACCGCCCGATGACCATCTAGGGCAAGTTTTTAGTCTATTTTGAATCCCATAAAATCTCTAGATTAGGGAAAAATGTGAAAAGAAGTATAAATACAAGAATGGGGCATTTAAGAGGGGCTCCACACATTGAGAGATATAGAACACAACTTAGAGAATTAGAGAGCAAAATTATAGGAGAAAAACAAGAAACCGAAGGTTTAGAATCAAGCTTTGGAAAAGAAACTTGGTGCAAGATTCACCATCTTCTTTACATCTCAATTCAAAATCTGGTGATCTACTCAATACAAATCTTATGTTTTTCTTCCATTATTATAAGTAGCTAAGTTTTTTGTTAGGGCAAACAATGTAATTGGGGTGGGACCCTTTATTTCTTTTATTAAAGATTTATTTATCATTTATGTGTTGATTTTATTCATGATTTTAATTTTTTTAATAACTTGATCAACAATTATGTTAGGTTTTTGATGTAATTGGCAAGTCTATGAACAAAATGGACTATATTTAATATGGTCAAGGACTAAGTTGCAATTGTTAGAAATTGAGTTGTATTAGGTCTAGGGTTCGAGATTGGAAAAGAAGGAAAATGGCGTCGCAATTTCGCTAGACTATCGCTATGACTTAGCTCGAGCGGCAGAAACAAAAACATTATCGGTAGCTTGTCGTCAGGACTTCGCTCGAGCGACAACCCGTCGCTCCCCTGTTGCCCAGCTTTCGCTCGAGCGGTAAGGTTATCCGCAGATTTTTAATTCGCATTTTAAGGCTTTTTATTTGGCTCATTCATTCCTTAACCTACAGTATAAATATCAATTTGCCTTTAAACGATTTTCTTAAGTTTGAACATTAAGAAAACACATACTCTCCATATCCTCTTCATCAAATAAGCTTTCAACCCTCATGCTGTGATCTGTTCTTGGCGGTGAAAACATGAAATCCATAATCCAAAACAAAATTGCTACTTCCTACACATTTGTCAGAGTGCTGAAGATCAAGTGAAGGTGACCATAGTTCCAATTGTTGAAGAACGTGAAGTTCTTCATTGATCTATAGAAGATAGACGAATTTATAAAGTCGGGAGTTAGTGCAGGAGCATGCAATCTAGGAGAACTTTGAAAACTGCAGCTGTAAGTTGGTGCAGGAGTACAAAATCCAAGAGAGCTATGGAAATTGTAGTTAGGAGGTCAAAAAGCACTAGTGGTAGTCGAGTCTGGTGTACTGTAAGTTCTAATTCATTTATAGTGAATTGTTGATCGGCAAAATGCCCGAAGTTTTTACCCTTTTGGGGTTTCTCCGTGATCATTCATTGTGTTTGTTTATTGCTTTCATATATCTATGGTATTTCAACATAGGAAAAAATGAACTATTTGATTAACCATCTAGACATAATTAATTGTGACTTATTGCTAATTAATTATTAGTTTTAATTCCACATAATCACCTATTCACTCATTCTCTAGGTGTAGTTTGGGTCAAAACTCGTTATTTCAATTGGTATCAGAGCAACATTTCGATTTTTGACCCTTAAATTAATCTAGATGAGTCAGTCTCTGTCGTGCCTCCATTTTTTTACGGAAGCAACTATGCTTACTAGAAAGTTCGAATGAGAGCATTCTTTAAAGTATTGGATGAGCATATTTAAATCAATGTACAAAATGGCTGGATAACTGGATTGCACCGTTATCTACTATTGCTAGTGTTGTTACACCGTTGATATTTCTCTTTTGACCAAAGACCAAGTTGCTGATTGCAACTGGAATAGTAAAGGGATTTATGCTCTATTTATGTCCGTGTCTGCAGAGGAGTTTATGAGAGTGTCGATGTGTGAAACTGCTAAAGAAGTTAGAGATATCCTAGAGACCACACACGAGGGTACCAAAAGGGTTAAGAATTCCAAACTACAAATGTTAACCTCTAGGTTCGATGAATTCTATGCAAAGTTTAATGATATAGTTAACTCGAGTTTCAACCTAGGTAAGAAGAGCCCTGAGTCTAAGATAGTTCGAAAAGTCCTTAGATCCCTATCTGAAAGCTTTAGACCTAAGATTATTGCTATTGAAGAAAGTAAGGATTTAGATGAAGTTAAGATTGTGGAACTTGTAGCCATTTCTTAACCAAAGAAGGTTAAATCCATAGCCAAGAGAGTGAGTCTACTGACACTGAAACCCTTAAGGACTACAAAATAGCTTATTTCGTGAAAAAATCTAGAAGGTGATGAGGAATAGGAGAAAACCCCACGATAGGAAAAATGATGTCCCTAGGAAATTCTCGAAAGATAAGCGTGAGAAGAATAACCCTAGGACTTCTAGTAAGAAAACCCAATCTGTTATATACTATAAGTGTTAAGGTTTTGGTCACTATATGAATGAATGTGCAAATTTGAAAAACAAAATTGAATAAAGGAAGGGGTAAGGCATTAGTAGTGACTCTGAGTGATGATGAATTAGATTCGAGCGTTCATAGTGATACCTCTGGTGGTGCAGATGAACAAAATTTTATGGCCTTCACGTCTATATGTAAGATTGAATCTGATAAGGAGAGTGAAAATGTTAAGAATGAAGAACGTAGTGAGAAATCTGAGGAAGATTCAAAGGATGAGACCGATATTCATGAGTCTTATCAAGAGTTATTTGAGAAGAGTCTTAAAATCAAGAAGGTCAATAAAGCTATACTGAAAAATGTTTATGAACTTGAAAGAGAGAGAGAAAGAGAGAAACTCATAGGTGACCTTAGGATTCTACCAAAAATCTGAGTGAATTGAAGCTTGTTAAAGGGAACTTAGAAGTCAAAGTAATCATCAACAAGTGATCTTGAAAAATCTAATACTCAACTTCATTTCTTCACGAGTGATACTTAGAAACTAGATAATCTGTTATGAATTAACAAATCTGCTGGAAATAGACATGGTCTAGGATACGTTCAAAATGATAATACTGCTACTAGTACTTCCAAGACCACATTCGTCCCAACCACCAACAAGATTAGGAATATTGTAAATCCTGAACCCAAGGGCAATAATGTCTAAAGATCGAGGCCTACTAGACAACGTAGGATCAACCGTCCTATAAATCGGCAATAAACTCCGAGTAGGTTTGAACCTAGGCTTATTCCGACCTGTCATAATTGTGGTGAACTGGGACACACAAGACCTAGATGTCATAAACTAGCGATTAGAAGTAAAAGTTAGGATTACTCAAGCAAGGTTAACTTCTTTGTTAATCAGGTTAGCCATTTAACTGAAATGAAGACTGAGTTGACTAGAATTGCTTCTACCACTAAGAAGGTTTGGTTAAGAAGAGTGACTTTAAAGGTCGTGAGATTGATCATGCTCTTAAAGATATGAGCATCTATGTACATCTTTAATTAGTTACTTAGGTGCATGCATATGCAGTTCATTGAGTTCATTCATTCTCGCATGCATCTCATTTATTTTTTATTTATTTTTGTGTTTTTACTTTTTAAAAATTCTTGATTTTTTTCAAAATAAAAAAATAAAAAATAAAATAAAATTAAACTAATTAATTTTTTTTTTTGTCTCTATGCTCCTGGACATTTCTTGATGCTCATAAATACTGCATTTGGAATCAAGTATGCATTCATCTAATATATATTGTTATTTCCATTACTTGATTAGGTTTAATGTGGAGTATTGTGTATATGTTTCTTCATGTACCATCTGCACATCACACATAGTGATCTTGTGAGTGAGCCTGAACTGCATGTGTAAGATTTATGATGGTTGTCATCTGCTAGTAAGGTGACCTTAAACGTGAATTGTCATTCATTTAGATGACATAAGCTCACATATAATCCCCTTATCATAAAATAAAAATCGGTTCATCTTATACTCTTTTTCTAAGCATATTTAAGGTTTGGAGTCATGGTTACAAGAAAATATTGACACTCATCACATGTGAGTCACTTATACATTTTACTCCAATTGAAATTGATTTGAGTACGAGGAAGTCTTTTTATTGATAATACAATACATGTGAACACGTTATTTTTTAGTTCATCAATATGTCAAAAACGTGATTTAAAAGAAAAAAGGGGTTATTTTTCGAAATTTTTGAAAATTCAGTGCTATTTGTGTCAATGGTTTTCGTTGGCAGTCGTTCGAGCTATAAAAGCAGAGGCTATCTCGCTTGCCTCTCGCTTGAGCGACAACCCGCATTTTTTAATTTTAACGTTATTTTTCCAATTTTTCTGGAATTTTCTCATTTCGTTCTCATATTTTTCTTCTCAAATCTTCACAGCCTCATAACATTCCTGCCTTCAATCTTGAATTGCACATATAACATTTATTATTTGGTTGATTATTCCACATTTCATCCATTTTTTTACATAATCTCAAGGTAAAAATTCGAAAACCCTAAGTTCTTCAATTGTTTTGTTTTTTTTTTTTTTGGGTTTTCAATGTTCTTTATTCAATTTCATCATTTGCACTTTATTTTTGGACGACTCCCATGTGGTTACAACTTGCATTGCATCATTTGGGTATTTTTTTGTCTTGATTTTTGCATGGTTTGAGAGAACAAGTGGCGTTCTGTTCCTTTGTTTTTTTTTTTTTTTTTTTTTTTT
>CAIGRP010130442.1:0-16736 GCA_903798385.1 Fraxinus cuspidata
TTTGAAACCTACATGAAGAAATATTGATTATAAAACTCTAGTTATGGTTGAGCAGCTTAACGAGTTCCTTGAATATCCGTGGGGTCATATAGCATATTTTGTTTTGTTAAACTCGTTACGAGAATCCCAACTGGAAAGAGTATGAAGACTATAACAAAATGAACAAAATGAATGTAAATATGCATTGAATTGTTATTTACTTGCATTTTAGGTATTTTCTTCTATTCTTTTATTTTTGACCAGTCTAAATATAATTTACATATATGTAATATTTATAATCTTTATATTCAATTTTCTTTCAGTATTGGATAGACGAAACTTTTCCAAAGATTGGACAAAAATTTGGACGTCATAGTTACAAAACAGTACAAAGTACTAAAATCCACAGATGGAAGCCGAATAATTTTTTTACTGAGAAAACAGTTAGGCAATTTTTACATAACAAAGAGGTATTTAAAGTATTTAATTATATTCATTTATTACATTCGTAATATCATATTTCTTTATCTTTCTCCACACAAAAGTTACAACAAATCATTTAAGTATTTCAATTACATATTTAAGTAATTGCAATCTTAGAGCCTACTGAACAGGAATTGCAGACGATGTGGTATACAACTCTTTCTCTACAACAACATAATAATCATAGTATACTATATGCTATTATGAATAGAGATATCAACAATGTAACACAACAAATTCCAAATACAACTGAGAATATGCCTGATTCTGGAGCTGGCCCAAGTTCTACTTCTATTGGCTCCATTTATATGACTAGAGAAGAAATGGAAGTCATGTTGAATGTATATAGGCAGCATGTAGTATCAGATATATCAGGTTTGTACAACAATTTGAGAACAAACATTTTTGAGGAATAAAAAAAAAAAAGGAAAGCCACTACGAAGCAATTCTTCACAACCATCAACAATTATTTGAACAACAACAAAAATGACAGGAATATCACTTTCAACAACAACAACAACAACAACAACAACAGTATTACCAAGACATGCAATCTAACATGTAAAATTATGTGGATACCAATTTGATTTCAGTGAGATCTTACATAGATGAACAAAATATCAGTATGCTAAATAAATTATCTGGGAATCAAATATGGAAGCTGTTATAGTTTCCTTCCAACATGATCTTCATGTCCATAAAACTCCAGTTGCAAAGGAAGCCTCAACATCTCAACAGATGGTAGATGTTGAAAAGTTGACAAGAGGAAAAAGGGGTAAAAGAAAGAATGTACAATCTTCAACAAGAAGTTGTACTTTGAAAGATTATCCTACGGACACATACGCCATAGTTAGAGATTGGGTATTAAAAAATCCATCCAAGTAAGCAATGTAACTTGAATATTATAATTTTACTTTGATTCATTTAAAACTAATTCCAATTGTGTTGTGCAGTGCGTATTGGGACAATGGAACATGCAATCTACACAATAGAGAAAAATTGAAAACTATAATGGATACAACACAAGATATAAATAAGAGGGTTAGTAAAATTGATTAATCATTCATCATAATACATTTCATTACATACTTAGTATATTTCATTTACAATTTTTATTCTATTACTTAATATATTTCATTGATACTTATTTATTCTATTAGACTCTTGACCTGGAATTAAACTTATTGAGACGACTTATCAAAGATGGTAACACTCTTGTTTCAAAGGAATATGCAATTCTAGATTTTGAATTTGAGGTCTGAATGTACTCACCAGTTCATGATGCAGAAAAGCATAAAAGAAGGAAGTGCAAATAAACAGTCACTAGATGTTCATCTTCTACAAGAATACATAAATTTACTGTCAGGACGTCGGCCATGGCCAACATGTAATTATTTATTAATTTCATGTTGGTATCCAAGCAATAATTGGTATCTCTTTCTTGTGAACTTTCAAGAATGGAAATTTCAGATATATTATTGTAGCCAAAGTATTCATACAACACAACAGGTGATCACGCATGCAAAAGCAGTATTCAATGTGGTGCAATTATTGTTATTGTCAGATGTTTTCATCAGCCAAAAAAATAGAAACAAATAGATGGAAATAGACATTATACTCTACCTTCCCTGTGCAAATAATGGGTAAGTATTATTTACTTCTTTTTCAGCTCCTTTAATTTTATATTTATTTTTATGACTAATTTAATCAAACATAAAACTTTCTCTTCTATAAGCCAAATTGTGAAATTTTTTTGCTGAAATATACTGAGTGCTTCGTTTTTTGATATTCAATAGAATCAGTTTCTTTAGACAAATGACTACATGCAGATGAAAGATTGCAGTGGACATTTGCTATAATCAATACTTTCTACGTCGTCTTTCATCCTGATGCTGATGGATAACCATACATATATTACAACTCATTGGATTTAAAAATGCTGAAGAAACTCTCACGTTTACAAAACTTTCTCCAAATTGATTTATGATGCATACTTATGCTATTGAGAGAAAATTCAAATCACAGTCATATGGTAATACTTACAATTTCGTTTTTCTCTAAACCTTTGTTTTTTACTGGTTGCTTAAAAGTAAAAAATTCTGATAATGTTATGTTTTATTACACAGTAACCTTACATATATAGGAAGACAGCTTGTATTGCTATGGTAAAAAGTACTATACTCATTTAGGTCACTTTCAATTTTAAAGCTGTGTTTTTGTTATCAAAAAGTCAGAAATTCTGTGGATTCCTGGATTTCATATAATTTTGTTCATTTAATTACGAGTGTATGACTAATTCTATTCATTTTATCTTTGCATATATCTTTTTTTGTAAATCTTCCAAAGCTGTGCTGTTGTCCTATAAACTCTCTCTTGAAGCATATTGCCCATTTTACATAAAAACTAGGGAGCCATGCTCTGTGTAACAACTTAAACACTTAAAAGAGACAAATAGAAATGCCTGATTGTTTGAAATGTCTTGTTTAATTAATTAACTGAAAATATATTACCACGTGTTACTAAAATCATCCTGAAAGAAATGGTAAGTGTTCATCACGTTTTGACATTTTCCAGTCAATTAATGTTTCAAATAGTAAATTGTTGAAGTTCATTTTTTTTTTTTGAGTGATCAACCCCTTTACTACAATTACACTTGTTATAGTTAAGAGTTTGGGAGAAGTTTTGTTGTTAAGTTCCCAGCTTGTACTATTGCTACCAAAAGGCACATTGATTCAAGCACGACAATTTTAGATGTTCATGGTATGTTATTTGCTACTAAACTTTCATTTATTAAATTTTCCTGCTTGTGGTAAATACACCTTATATCAATTAGAGTAAAGATTATGTGTTATTGAGTTATGCATTTTTTTCCACTTCAGGACTTGAAAAACTTTACTAAAGGTGCAAGGGAACTCATTACACAACTACGGAAGATTGATGCCAATAATCATCCTGAAGTGACTTTTTAATCTTTTACTTGATCAAAGCTATTAGGTTTGTGTAGTCATGGTAGTAATATATTCTGTCCTTCAAATGTTGCAGACACTTCATCATATAATTATCATCAATGCTGGTCTAGGCTTCAGGCTACTGTGAAATTTTGTAAAGAGTTTTCTGCGTCCCAGGACCACCACTAAAATACACGTACGTTGCTATTTCTTCCTTTTTCAATCTGGAAGCGTTATTTTTCTCACTTGAATGGCTGACTTCAACTAACAAGTCTATCCTTTTTTTGGAATATCTCACGGGTTGTTGCAAACAAATACCAGAACAAGTNGAAATAAATTTTGTAGGTTTGTACAGTGAGTTACCAGAATTCTTCTGTGATATCCATTGAGAGCACCCTTTGTTTTAAGTATTCTCTTTGAACATAGACTATCGACTAATTAAATCTAGAGATATTGGGTAAGAAGTCCAATGGTATTTCTATTTCCCCTACTCTATAAACTCTGAATAAATTGTCAAAATATTCATTTCTTCACACTCTCCTCTTGCTTGAATTTCTTTCTTATCTGGAGACTATAAACAATCTTCCTTTTTTATTGCAGGGTGCTTCTTAAGTAGTATTGTTGTTAGACATGGTGGGTACACTACAGTGGTAAAGGCTGTTGGAGATGTTAGGATGAGAAAAAGCATTGCACAAGATATTGAAATTGAGGATTAACGAAGGGCAATGCATTCAACATTAACATGTTTATATGGCAAAAAGTTAAGCGATTGGAAATACACAATTGGATCAGAACGCATGTTAGATTCATCCATTTTACTTGGAGCAAGTTTTAAAAGTTAACATTGTAGTATGTTAGTTCTCTTTATAGAAAATAGCTTTCTTCACTGTTTTGACATCATTTGCTAACTATATAGCTGGAATTCCTAGTGATTTTGGAAGATGCTTGGTATATATCTGTTGGTCAATTTTTCGTGCACTAAAATCATTAGCGAAGTTTTACAGCTTAAAATTAGTGCTCAGTTTGAGAGAGGTGATAGGTTGTATCGAATGGAACTTCATTGTTGTTGGATGCTTCAGGAAAAAATAGCTTCTTCATGCTTCATGAGATGAAGGAAACCATCAACCAACATCAATTCCAAAATAAAATGATTTCTATCTTGTCGACAATAATCAACTAACATGCAACGCACGTTCTCTTCACTAGTTTTATTATAACTATCACCCACTAAACTTTTCATTATAAAGAAGTTTACTTAAGATCGATATTTTGTCTATATAAACTACATAGCAATCCTAATTTTAATGAACTTATACCTTGTTATCCTTTCTTTGAGCCTCATCTTGTTAAAAAAAATGATTTTGTAATTGTGATTTTTGAACAATGTGTGGCTAAAAAGTAAGAATAAATTTTTGGTATAATTGTAAAATCATTTTATTGGAAGAATGTGTTATTGAAAATAAGTTTGAAAAAACAGATAATAAGGCTCAAACGGGGGCTAACAAAACTAAAATGAGTGGTATAATTGAAATAATAATAATAAAAAAAAAAGTAGAGTTATTGAATTAAGACCAAATGAATATTTGCAAATCAGGACGATATAAGACAATTTCCCTATTCACTTTGATGGTTAAAGTTCTATCTCAATTTATCATCATGCACCAGCTAAGACTCATCACATGCAAAGTGTAAAATCTAACATAATTTAGGGATGTTACTGAATTTGTAACTATTTGGAAGTCTCAAATATCGGACTCTTTGTTGTTATATACTTTCATGAATAACTATTTGTAATAATTCATTACCGTAGTTGCTCCACGTGACACACCGTAGCGATTAATGATTTAATGCATGAGGCATAAAAAATTATCACATTAACGCATCAAATTATTAATCGTCACATATATGGGACTTTAAATAGCATTATTCTAATTTCATTGACTGATTGAATCATGTGTGAGTTCATGCATCTAAGCCAAAGGGAGACAGAGATAGGCAACCACAAAAGCTACGTAAGTATGCCACAAATGTATGTCTTGGACAGTACAGTCTGGTCTCCTTTTCACAAGAAACAAAGAATGCGTGGCCCCTTCTAGCTTGGTAAGTTGAATTTGTGGAAACAACAAATTATATTGTGGGCCACAACAATCCTTATGAATGAACTTGTGCGATTTTCAGCAATACAACATGTTCAGGCATTGAAATAAGTGAAATAATATTTTTATAGATTATTACACACATTGTGGTTTAGCGGGCGGCCAAGTTGGGTTCGTTCTTGACTTGCACACCCACCCAGTGAGTGCAAATTGCCATGTTCTGTAATATTATATGTCATCAAGCTGTAACACTCGAAGAAACCGACAGACGAAAAATTAATGATAAAACTGTCAACAGCTCTTTTGTAAATACTACGTAATAAGAACCCAACAATTGAGTGCAAGACTAAATATATTAAAATCTTGAAACTGGGTTCCACGGATGATAATACCAGTTGTGGTTTTTCAGGGTGCTGTATCTGCCAAAGAATCGATCATTTGGTATATAATAGTGAATTCCCCCCATGTCTTTGTTGCCTAACAGTGTTGCATATATGGCACAAGTCCTCAGGCATGGGGCGGAGGAGCGCGAGACTTTCCACAGGTTCTTCGAGTGCTGGCTTGCTGAGCAAAGCCAGCATCTTGAACAACTTGTTTCTGCCTCTAAAGAACGGGACCAGTTAGAGAATGATCGAACCAAAGAAGAATTTGATGGGAGAGTTTTGCGTCCTATATTCCACCGTGTTGTGCAGCATTACGAGCATTATTACAAGGCGAAAGCGAGGTGGGCTAAACATAATGTGTTAACCATGTTCGATCCTTCATGGACGAGCACTCTTGAGGATGCTTTCTTGTGGATTGGTGGTTGGAGGCCTAGTATGGCGTTTCATTTGTTGTACTCAAAGTCAGGCCAACAGTTAGAGGCTCGAATTTCTGAGTTGATACGAGGTCTCAGTACCAGTGACTTGGGAGATCTTTCACCAAGTCAACTTAGCCAGGTTGATGAATTACAGAGGAAAACCATAAGGGAAGAGAAGGAGATTAGTGAGAAGCAGGCAAAGCTTCAGGAGACGATTGCAGACTCGTCCATGGTCGAGCTGTCCAGTGTTGCATCTGAGCTAACGAGAGGAGAAGCCGGTCTGGAAAGGGGTGTGATAGACGACGGACGAGTTGAGGCAACCCTGGCACCCAAGGAGGAAGGCTTGGCGGAAGTCTTGGAAAGAGCAGATGAACTGAGGATGAAAACTCTCAGAGAAACACTCAACATTTTGACTCCAATACAGGGTGTCCATTTCTTGATTGCTGCCGCTGAATTACACTTGAGCGTTCATGAATGGGGTAAGGAGAGGGATGCTAGGCACCATCAAGCTGGTAGAGGTGGACACGAGCAATAAGATTCAAGCATGTTTGGTAAGGTAACCTAAAGAGTACCGGATTCTATAAGAAAGAAAAATAAATTAATCAAATACCATGTACTAAAAATGCCTTGTCGGTTAGTTCTTCCCAAGTAGACATGGTAACCTTTAAAGACTAACTTAGAACGTGTTTTAAAGATGTTTTAGATAGCTGTACTTCCATTATATGTTCAAGATCTTGTCTGGGGTGTGAACCTTCTTGGATGGGTACTTTTGACTTCTTATCAGGTTCCTATCTCTTGTCAGCTGCTATGATACTTAAAACCATTTTAGATTTTGTTTTCACTAGAAATCGTGAAATGTGTCACCAATTGGACATTTTGGCTCTCCTTTAACTGCTAAGGATTACCCAGTGAATTACATTTGTACTACAAACCAGACGCTCAGAGAGGCAGAACAATATACATGCTTCGATTATTGGTTGCCGAAGAGAGGTCAGAAAATTGATTGTAACTTGTTCTATTCTATTGCGATACCTAGAAAAGACCAGAAACCTAATGCGACTACAAGCACCTGAAAATTGCACCCTTTTATTTCGAAAACAAAATACAAAGTACGCCAACATAGAGGCAAAAACTTGCTTACAACACTAATATTTGCTACGCCATGTAGAAAGCTTGTTGGGGTTCCCTTGGTAAGCATTCAAGCAAAGCCTACATGCAAAGAAGAAAAGAAATAAAAAGAATAATGTGAACGATAAGGAACCGAAAGCGTATCGTCTCAAAATATAAAAGGCAAGTTTACCTTATCATAGCTCATCCTTAGCGGGATCTTCTTTTACTGCTTCAGATTTTGTAGATTCTGGTTCGGCCGAGTCAGCTTCGGCAGACTTATCTCGATTCTTTTGAATGAAATCAATTATGCCCTCCTTTGTTCTATCCCCATCATAAGACAACAAGTTACCACTTGCAGATCTGAAGTACAAAGTAGGGTACCCCTGAACATCAAAGGTGTCAACTGGGACATCGTTTGCTGTTGCATCCTGAAACGTAATACCAGAAATTTAGTTTATGATATATTTTCTTAAAAAGACACTGGTTAAGAATGAACATGAGGAAAAAAAAAAGTTCAAAAAAGTTTTATAAAGTGTAAATCATTCCTCCAAGTGTAGCTTAGATGAGATCGGAAAAGATAACAGGATCACAATTAATCTACATGATCACAGTAAAACAGTAAATGATCAGCAAAACCAGTTTTTCTCAAGATATCGTTGAAAAGTTGTATATTATCATCCATGAATTAGAGATCATGCATTGGACTCGTGTAAAATCACAAGGTATCACTATAGAGTCCCTATATCAATAAACAAGCTAGAACTTTACCGGTTTTGCAATCATGACATCAGCATCATTTTCAAATGAGCTGGCAACTTCGTCCAAGATCGGAGCCAACTGCTTGCAATGTCCACACCAAGGTGCATAGAACTCTAACAGAACTGCAACACGATAAGGCTGGAATTAACTTAAATTTAGAACTTAGTCTATGGATAGATATTAGAACTTAGAAACCTTTCAGACCTAAAATAACAGGCATTAGCAGAGAAGTGGATTCAAATTTTAGCCGCAGTATTCTTCATATTGGCAAGAGAGACTAGGATAATGTGACGATAAAATGAACATACACCAAAAAGATGGTGAGAAAAGAAAAAGGATGAAAATCATACGTAAAATCTTTGGCAAAGATTAAGATTTGGGTTGCATCATAAACAAGAGTAGATAAATATTAATAGTTGGTTTTGTGTAGATGCAATCAGGAGTTCAGAGAATATATAAACTAAGGACAACACAACTATATCTAGATACTTAAGAAATATTTTAAATTCTAGTACAAACCATTCTTTCCGGAGTTAAAAACCATGTCCTGAAGGCTGTCAGTAACTACCACCTTGACAGGTTCATTGTTAACTTCAGGAATAGGCTCTGATCTTATGAATGGCTTGAATTGGCCATCCTGTAACCAAGAAACACAAAACTTCAAATTATGCCAAGACAAGCACAAAATTACATACACAAATTTTCACTGAGAAGAGAAAAATAGACACAGGTCCTTCCAATATATGCAAGAACTTGACAGGAAATCGCCTTTTATAACTAGAACTAGAAGAAGTATTACCGTGAAATCTTTTAGCCATGGTGCAATCTGATCAGGTTCTATGTTAGCTTTAAGATATTTCTGACCATCAGTTGTCTGTATAATAAGAAGAGGTGCCTGATCCTCTGTAAGCCCAAAGTACTGCCACCGAGATTCAGAAACATTTATGTGTCAAATATTACTGTTATCTTCAAAAATAGAAAATAAATGAATAAAGATATATGGAAAAGTGACTACCTGGAAGGCACCTTGACTGGCTTCAAGATCCCCTAACAGAAAGCTTATGCCCTTCCCTTTGTATAGCACAGCAATATCCTTATAATTTGACTGGAAAGCGCCAAGCTCTATGCTGAAGTTCACAAAAAGCATGGCCTGTACAATTGAATTACTTGTTAAGCCAACGCTCAAAAGTCAAAGGTAACAAAATAGGAACTTATGACGAAAAGTTCGCATTGCTACTAATATCACAAAACTGCGCAAAGTTTGTTCCCTGATGATACATCAATTATCATAGGAGGATACAGAAGTGAATCAAAACGGCAATAACAACTAAAATTACAACTATAAATGTAAAAGTTTTCTGAACTCTGCTGAGAACAAGATTAGGAGATGAGTTGGAACACAATCTCAACAGAATAAGTGTGAGAATCTTGCCAATAAAAGAAAAAAGTACTCTAGCAGTGACCATATTAAATAACGGAAACCTCTACAAAAAAAATATGTACAAAGAAAGAGTTCTTATTCAATTAGGGCACATTCTAAAAGAAAAAAAATAATTCTAAAATGATACAATAATATCACAATAATCACAAATTAATGCGCTACACATTCTCCATGAGCATTATCTTGACAATCCAGTCTGCTTGTCTTTAAAACTAAATCCTATGACCACTAAAAGAGTTCAAAACTTGATACGTAGTATTTGATCTCAAAAATGACATCAGAAGCTTTAAGTGCATAGGAGTCAGTAAAAAAAGGCGGCTTGTAAAATTACTCCCTCAATGCAGTTCATACAGAGGTTAGCCTAGCATAAATATAATGGTTCATTTGAAGTAGTCATGCTCAAGTACATAAATTGGAAAAGACTGTGTGCCAATGTAAACCATAATAATAATTATGCATGGTCGAGGCTTGGAGAAAAAGAATTAAAGTACCTTAGCATTGGGACTCTCAAAGAATTTGTTTATGTATAGATGATTGCTCGGATCACTGTCAAAAATAGTCAAAAGAGGAATGGTAGCTTCTTCAATAAATTTCTCCATTGCATCAACTTGAAAATCCTGAAATTATCATCGCAGGCCAATGTTACTGACAAAAAACCAAAAAGTAGAATAGCTTCCAAAATAAAAAAATTGACTGGAAATATAAATGGAAGTTTAAGCAGTACATGGAAATCAACAAACAGTTCATCGAACGGCTTAAGCAAGCGAAGAGTTGGCTTGTTGACCAATTCACCCTGAGGGAGGAGCTTGGCATCAAGAGTGTGACTAAAATCATAGTCAGCCCGCAACTTTTCTGCTAATGTCATAAAACTTTCAAATTCTTCCCCAGAGAATTTTTGAAATACCCCAACCTAAAAGAATAGATCCATGTGTTTAGTCCTACATATAATTAACAAAGAAACAGAGATAGAATATTGGGAAAAGAAAGGTATCTGCTTACAATATAAATCTTTTTCTCATCCCCAAGATTGGCAGCATCTTCCACTGATTTGATTTCAGTAGATGGAGGACCAACTTGTTTCTTCAAGTAATCAACAATACCATCAGCCTCACGAGGACCTTTGTATTCCTGAATGTTCTTTCCTCCATTTCTTAAGATCTTAATAGTGGGGAAACCTTGAATCTCAAATTGAGAAGCTAGTTCCCTGTTTGCATCATCATTTGCGTCGAATTTTGCCAGAACTATTGGAGGGTCATGGCTGCTCAGTGTTGATGCAGCTTTTTCGTACTAATAATAAATCAAGAAGAAATTGATAAAAATTCATTAGAAAGATAACATAGAAACACGAGTGTACTCAACAGTGTTAAAAGGAACAAATAAAATATGGTGGAAACTCCTTATCACGGTGCAGAAAGATTAGACTCTACCTCTGGGGCAAGTGCCTTACAGTGTCCACACCTGGGGAGGGAGGAAAAGATAATTAATTAGAGGAAGTTAATACAATCAGTTCTAGTAAGTAAATACAGTATCACAAGTTTCTTACCGTAAAAAACTAATTAAAAAACAATTAACATTATACCAAATGGAACAAATTATAGATCTAATTGAAAACTTAAAAATCTACATTGAACTCTGAATCGATTATCAGATGAAGAATTAGGCCAAAAATTAGGATATATTATGGGGGATATCAAACCCATAGAAGAGAAACTAATGAAAGGCTTGCATAAAAATTCTCATAGGGTCGAGAATGGAAAGGCTTTCATGAATGAATCAGTAACTGCAAACCCAATAAAATAAAATAAAATAAAATATCTCGTGAATGTAGCATTTTTATCCGAAGGAAAGGTAAAGAATCATCAATCGCATATTTGGAAAAATTCAATCTACACAAAAGCAGTCACCCAAAAACATATGTGCGTGCAAATCTAGCAAATTTGAGCAAACTCTGATTGAGATAATCAGCTTACCGTCAACAGACTCAAACGGAAAAAATAAAATTAAAAAATCAGCACTACACAATTAGTGACGAAAAAATGTACAAATCCTAGTGCAGAAAATACAACATTAACACGGATCGAAATTACTGAATCCCATCCTTAGCTCAGACAGGGTGAAGAACGATCTAAACTTTCTATTTTCCACATAAATAATAAATCAAGCAAAAACTAATATCACTGTAGCTTAGAATCCATTAAGAAAACATGAAAATCACAATTACAAAAATCACACGCATCTTGTCTATATACATACCAAGGAGCATAGAATTCAACGACGATGAAATTGTGTTTGGACACAGTATCCGAGAAGTTGGAATGGTCTAAAGTCAACACCTTCTCCCCTTCCTCTGCTGCAAATGCTGATACATTGAACAACGCCAAAATAGAGACAGAAATCATCAAAACGCCACTCCAAACCCTAGTTTCCATAGTTATACACATTCTCTCTGGACAAAGGAAATTTGTCTTTACACAGAATTTCGCATGTGACTGTTGAATGAGAAATGCAGGATGAGGAGGAGGGATTATATACTATTGCTTCAATGATACCACGTCGATAGGTGACATGGCAATGGGCGATTGGATGGTGGGACGTAGAGATCGCCTGTAGGTCATACACAATGGAGAGAGAGAGATTTAAGGAATCTAATTGGGATTATGTCCTAAAATAGTGAGTTAAAGATTGATTATTTAAGAAAGTGGTTTTATGAAGAATGAATTTTTTTTTTTTTAGAATATATAATTAAAAAGTAGAAAAAATAACGAGTCAACTTGCAAAATAATTTCATTGAAAATGCGTGGTTGAAAATAAAAGCTAAATTAAAAGTGAATTTGAGAAAAAAAATGTTTTTAAAGAGTTGTGCTACTTGTACAAAAAAAGTTGACATAAAATGTTGACAACGCCACATGGCGAGCCCCTATTGGGAGGACTCCTACGGTGGGCCCCCTGCCACATGCGCCCCAATAGGAGGCCGCCATATGGCGTTGTCAACCTTTTATGTCAAATTTTTTTTTACGAGTAGAATTGTTAAATTGGTTTTGTTGAGTGATCCCCACTTTTATAATGTCGACTTTTGGAATTGCTTTGTTTTTTTTTTTTTTTTCCTTCCAAGAAACGAAACTCTACAAAAATTTAATTAATCGCGAAATAAATAGAAAGCAAAATTCTGAATTGCTCTTGCACATATCTTATTCGAAATCAAATTGGGAGTGTTACGACAAATTTCACTTACGTAGGCATTGACGAACACTGTGAATATATTAGAAGTTTTCATAACAAATTATTTGAGAGTTGCATTCCTTTGATTTCAGGTTTTCACACAACAAATTTCGTTAAAAATTGAATATATAGGGGACCAAGGTCCTTGTCCCTCTTGATCAACCAACAAAAACGACTCATCGATGGATAACAATCAGTCTGTGGCGCTCTTGACTCATTTATCCGATTTATCCACCATACAAGTTTGCTTTTGATTATTTTTAGATTCATACTTAGAAAATGAATATCGTATGTTGTGAGGCTGTTTTGGGTTTTGGTATTATTACAAAAAATTTCAATCGTTGAGAGTAAATTCTCTATTTATTCAATA
This sequence comes from Fraxinus cuspidata, assembly GCA_903798385.1. Classification (NCBI taxonomy): domain Eukaryota; kingdom Viridiplantae; phylum Streptophyta; class Magnoliopsida; order Lamiales; family Oleaceae; genus Fraxinus; species Fraxinus cuspidata. The sequence goes on from CAIGRP010130442.1 coordinate 13,205, forward strand.
GTCATGTAGTTTACATCTTTTGGGTTGCCTTGAAAAATAGGAGTTCAATGCATGTTTCGTTCAACTAAAAATCAAAGTTAACAATGAACTTTTAACCACATATTTCACGAGATTCACAATTTTTCGACTAATATTCCGTCAACTTTTATCAGAATTCACTAAAAATCATATTTTTATCTAAACTAGTCAAAGACAATATATTATTATTATTATTATTATTATTATTATTATTATTATTATTATTATTATTATTATTTTATGTTTTTGTCCTCAAAACCATGTTGGTGTTTATTAACTAATCCAATATATTCTACATGGAGCTATCATTTCTTTACCATCTCTTTTTCGTGCTAGTTCGTAGCTTAGCACGAACTAGCACCATAATGGATAGCAATAGGAAGTCTAAAAAGTGGCATCGCATGGGTTGGTAAAGAACATTGTTTCTTCCTATTACTTTAATGCAACTTTGCTCATCGGCTCTTAAGAATTGTATTGTTTATACTCATTCAGATCACACACTTCGGATGTATCTCCTCTTTGCATTATTTCATACTTAATGGAAGTTAGATCTTCATCTTCGTGTGAAGAGTCTCAACAGTTTCAAGTTTGAATTTCATAGTAAAGAAATGTAATCAGATGAACAAAGTGACTAGATATTTGATCTCAACTTGAAATAACATAACGATCATTTGGCATCTTTTTATATCCAAGTGTAATGAATTGAAATTCCATCTAGACGTGTTAAATTAGTTATCATGCAACGAAAAACATAAGAAATACAATATGGGCACGAAGTAAACTTTTGTATAACCATGGGATGTCAATTGCAGCTTTATACGAAAGAGAAAATTGCACCATTAGAATCTCTAACTTATCATCTCAATAATAATCTGTCATCAATAGACTATGAAAATAACCCCATTAAAAATGACACAATATGTACACATAAGGACGTCTCGTATACCCTGTAATGCGTTGTGACAAGTAACATATGGTTTGTCACAACAAATATTTGTTCATAATATATCTCATCAAAATATTCACAGCAAATTATCAAAAATTTCAACACATTTTTCTTTATTATGTTGAGAAACTCATTGTATCTTAATATTTTGCAACAATTTAAGCTATGTAATGAAACATGTCATGGAACCCGACTTTCTTAGTGCAGTTGTTCACCAACTCACATACGAAATATGATACCGATGTATTAGAACATAATATGTCACTACATTAATATTTTTGAAAAATGATTACATATAGTTTGTTATTAACTTATGGAACGAAAAAAAAGGCTGCAAAATAATGTTATTTCTTCCATTTTTTTCACTACATAACATAGATAAATTTTTACACCATTGTATATGTACATGGTGTAAGTTGCATTTGCTGTTTGAGAAAGCAACCGTAATATATAAATGTATAACTAGGGGTGTCAACGAGCCGAGTCGCGAAACGAAACTTTTTACTTGGACTCGGCTCTAGTAAAAATACTTCGAGTTTTTTTTTTTGCCTTTTGCTCGGCCAAAAAATTTAGGCTCGACTTGAGCTTTCGGCCTGAGCCGGCTCAGTTTTTTTTTTTTTTAATTCGTACCAAATCTAAATTTTTTTAAAAGAATTTAAAATTTGTGCAATTTATACGTATTATAAATAATAACTAAAAATTAACATATAAGAAATTACAGCTAAAATGAAAAGAAAAAAGAAATGGCAGACAAGTTTTTTTTTTTTTTTTTAACTCATGGGCCGACCCGACGCCCCAAAATGGGGTTCGGCCCGAGCACCGAGCCACGAGCCGGCACGGCTCGGGCTCTTTCCGTGTCAAGTCGACAAGCCATTTTCTCATCCCTATGGATAATATACAATGAAACTTATGGAATAAAATAGGATATGAAAGCATGTAACATTTACGCACTTTTTTTTTTTCACTATTTTAATATTTAAAAACTAAACAGCAAGCTACCAAAATGGTTATCATCTTCTTGAATCCATGGTATCTTGAAGACATCTCTCCTGTACTTCCTATAGAGTTTTGGAGCAATTATTCAAAATATAAACAAGTAACAAAACAACAAATGCAGTAATACCCAGAAGTACGATAATTATAATTTTGCATAGAGGATTTCCTTCCCGATGGAATCTATAAGAAAAAATTCGACGTTTCACCGCTCAATAAATTCGATCTCCCTGTTTAACCATTTTTGTGGAATTGTTTTAAAAGATTTTAAAAATTTCCCTTTTTGTGGAGTCACTTTCCATGATTAACATTGCCCAAATTTACAGTATTTTGAGAATGAAATCTTTGTTCTTTTTTTTTCGGAGGAAAATTTCCCAAAATAACAAAGGAGATCTTCTTCCAAGTCAAAAACTAATGCATATTACGAGAAACCATTTGGTATCAGTTTTCAAGATTAAAACTTATAAATAACTCTTGTTTGGTGGAGATTAAATCAAATTTATAATAAAGTTTGATAAAAGTTAATGAAATATATAGTTAAAAAATTATATATCCGATGAAATATATAATTAACATTAGTTGATTTAGATTAAAATTTATATTAAAATCTAAATTTTAATCCTATCGAACATTGGCTTAGTTTATACCTTTTGAAGCTAAATATAATTAAAATTATTTTTTATCTAATTAAGCTAAAGAGTAAATTTGTATTTTCATGCCAACTTAATTAATATGTTGAACTGAAATTGTAAGTAAGAATGAAATGCACCTAAAGATGTAATTTGCCGTTAAAACATAAGATAATTATAGCTAAAAATTGAAAGCCAAAATTATTTTTGAAGTAAAAATGAAATTGAAGCTTCTTATTAATTTTCAAAAGTTTAATTGAAACAGAATAATGTAAAGTAGTAATTATATATATATATATTTTTTTTTTTATCAACAATAGTCAAAGAGTGAATTTAGATCTTTTCATTGAAGTATAATTTGAATTTAGATACATCGGGATGCAAAAGTAAATTTAAAAATATTAATTTAAACTCAATTTTACACCACCATTGAAGATGCTCTAATCCCCTAACATTGTGCTTGACTGAAACGGACAAACAAGAAAATCTACAAAATGGTTTCCATTTTCGATAAGCGTACTCTATTATTGACAACGTGAATTATCTATTACACGTACACTAATAGAATGAAACGTGCTTATCAAAATTTCGGGTTTTATTTTAAATAATCAATCTTTAAAATGAACAATTCAAACTCATTATTATTTTTATACTTAATTGATAATAAAATTTGGACTTTGCTACCATTACAAATTCATCTGAATTTTTAAAATTCAGACAAATACACAGATGTAAACCACATTTGTAATTCTTCTGTACACATAGAATAATCCATAATATTTTACTCTTAACATTGATTGCTATTCTCAAAACCTTTTTACCTTTTGCGATCTTGATAATTTGAGAAACCATATCAACGTAAATATCATGACTAGTCCCCTTGAAAATATAAGCTCAAGTGAAATGTTGTTTAATTCAAACTTATTGTTAGGCAAATTGTTGTCAA
>CAIGRP010130446.1:0-12517 GCA_903798385.1 Fraxinus cuspidata
CATACGAATTTTCATTATTTTTCATGCCATTTTTTTTCCTCTTTTTCCAATCCATAATTATTCGAAGTTATAGGGAGTTAAGGGTGGTTTGGGAGTTGTATGTTTTAATTTCAAGTTTAAAACATTCTTTTCAATCCTTTTAATAACTTGTGGGTCGGTCATCCCACATGGACGACCCACGACCCGTATTTTTCTAACAATGTCATTTGAGATGAGTCATGTTGAAAGATACTTTATACGTTCGATTAAATAAATTATATGATTTTACATTTAAGTGAATCTCTAATTTAATGCCATGTATTTGTCACCTAGACTGATACTTAACACCAGTGATGATGAACAATATTACTCCCATTTTTTGTCTTCTTTTTTTTATTTATGTCTATTTTCTTTGAAGTAGTCGAATTCCTTCTCATCTAAAAGTATCTTTTCCATTTTATCAGGACTTGACTACCAAGGCTGATGCCCAAGCAAATGTTGGTGTATATTTAAAGAGTCGGTTTTGCTCGATGTACACTCATGGTTGACATTTTTTTGATAGTGTATAAACATAATTTTGCTATTACTCTTAACAACACTTAAAAAATTAATGGCCTCAATTTTTACACGTCACACAATATCAACCATGATGTACATAAAGAATGTACAAAGAGAATAATTCTTAAAAGAGTAATTCCTAACTGGTTGTGTGAATTGCGATTATTTTGTTTATAACTGGTTTTCAGAAACTTAAATTAATCTAATTGTTGCGCAGTGGGTGAGATTCAAGTGGAATCTAACATGAAATGATCCAAGTGCCTCGCTTTTTATGGTCATCTAAGCGCAAATTGTAAATAAAAAACTATCGTAATGCTGTGTGTTAACTAGGATTAGTATCTTATTAAAAAGGTATTTGGCTCTTGCACTCGTACTTTTTTAGATTATTTTGGAAGTTAAAGGAGTTAGTCGTATGAGTAGGTGAAATAAATGATTTTTGTGATTCAAAATAGTATATTTTTGACCAAGTTTTAATATTTTTACTCACTCGTAGACCTCCTTACGTTGAGTTCACTTTATTCAACTATAAAATCATCAACCGTTTGTAAACAATAAAAATAGGATTTTCCTTTTATAAATCAATCATCCAAGGAAAATCTATTACAAAAAAATAGAAAATATAAATTTATTCTGCTAGATAAAAAAATTGTCCATTGTATATAAGGAACTTCCGCCCCTTTACACAATTATTAATTAATCAAATTTCCTATTAGGAATGGATATGGTTCGGTTCGGTTCTAAGGAGAATCAATAGAACCCGAATTTTTGGGTATTTAGTAAATTGAATCGTCGGGCCCAAATTTAATTATGGAACCAAAGTTCTGTTCCATTCAATTCAATTCGGTTCGCCTCAATTCCATTTGGTTATGGGGTTTTGTAAATAATTAATTTTTTTTTATATTTACAACGCTATATTAATTCAACTAATGACATATTCAATTTTAATTCTTACAAAATAACGTAATCAAATCCCGTGATATCTTTTGTGTCTCTCTTTGTTGAGTTCTAATATATTTAACAATTAAAATCACAAGAAGAGGAAGATAGCAAGATCACAATAATAAAGAAAGGTTTTTTATTCAGTTTCTTCAGACAGAAATGGCACTATGGTGGAATATAAGATTTTAGTAAAAATTAGATCAATTTAATTAATTGAACTTGGGCTGGAAATTAAAAATAGTAAAATCAAATTTTAAGTTTGAGTTAAATTAATCTGTTGACGTCGAAAATTGAATAAACAAGATTCAAGCCAACTTAAAATGTAAATGAGAATTTTCTTGATAGTGATTTACACATAACGATTGTCACTACAAGTGTTCTTCCTCTTTTTCAAGGAGATATTTGAAATATGAAGTATTAAGAGTCGTCTGTCTCTTCGAACAAAACTCTCCCTTTCCTTTTATAGGGAGGGATCCACATGCATACTTCATTTTTCTATCTTATCAGTTACAGTGCCGAACTGAGGAAGTACATTATTGGCATGTTTGGATCAGTTAGTGACTCGACTTGTCAGGTCATCGTGAATTAACCTTACATGTAGTCCCTAGTAATTAATGACTTACTTAGGGAACAAAGCCAAGGTATACAATTGGCTGAATTTGTGGGTGCTGATGTAAGACTATCCATATGTCACTCGTCGATTGACTGTTTGCACAATATATAAGAAATCTTGAATTATTATGTCCCCCAAACCTCGGTAAGTAACTTCATCCGAGCTAATCTCATACCTCCGAGCTCACATTAGCATCAACTTAATGCATATATCAAACTGTACCTTAGTGACCTCGGAGGTCAGATGCCAACAAATACCCCCAAGTCAGTGCTTGCCTTGGTGATGGACTGACGTTGAGCACAATTGGCATGTTTTTCTATTTCCATAATCATCACAGCAATAAATGACATAAACAAGTGTTACGCCGTAACTTGTTAATGAGCTATCATGCACATTCAGTTTCTTCCTCTAGAAGCTTTAATGACACGATTTCGTACCGATTTAATTAAATCTAACCATTTATTTTTCATCCACACCTTCATCTAACGGTCCGATCGCGCCTTTCAATATTCCTCCTCTTTAAATGACTTTTACCCTTTCACTTTCTTACTTTCGCTTTCCTCTCTTCAGATTTTTTACTTTCTAGAAATTTCGTTCGCGTTCTTGTCTATTTTCTGAGTGAGGCCGCCCATATTCAGGTATTCCTTTTAATCAAAAATACATAGTTGTCTTTTTCCTTTCGTTGACTTTTACCTCAGTAATTTTTATGAGTTTAGACGAATCGAGGGTAAATTCCTAGGGTAACCAACAAGAAGAAATAGTACCTTCTTCGTCTTCTCCTTTCGTCAGTCCTTCATCCACTAGCTCAAACTATCAGGAAGTATACCCGGAACAAGCGAATACTATTAGGAATATGGACCAAAATTGAGAAAGGGAACATGTCCAACCTCAGGAGGGTTGAGGAAAATGCTCAGGAATTGGGGGCAGATTCTTATAGGTCTGTGGTTATAGGAGATATGCTTGCCAGTTTAAGGGCTAAGTATAATATTCCTAGTTCAGTAGAATTAGTTATCCCGACCTCATCTGACCGAGCCAACACTCCACCAGTTGGATGTGTAGCTTTGAATTCAGCTATTCTTAATGCTGGTTTAAGACTACCCTTCCTTAGGATCATACGCAAATTTTTTTCTTCATGGGGGATAACTCCTACCCAACTTTTCCTAACGGGTGGAGAACTTTAGTGACGACCTTAATTTTGTGGGATAAATTACGTCACCCTGAGCTAAGTGTAGCTCAGTTCAACTCCCTTTTTATATTTAAAGAGGTCAGGAAAAATATGTGTTGGTGGTATGCCAATATCAGACTTAGGATAGGAGGTCCGTTAGTGTTAGATACTCCAACCTCAATAAAAAAGTGGAAAGAATAATTCTTCTTTGTATTGGGAGAATGGCAGTTCCATCCTGCCGAGGTGAATAGAGATGACGTAGTACCTACTCTCTATCACCCGTTATGTAAATGAACATCACTTTCGACTTCTTTTTATGCTTTTGTAATAAAATCACCCTTTTAACTGATCCAATTTTTCCTCGTAGATTACAAGAAATCTACCATGAGCTCAGCCACTCAAAAACTAGCCGACGCTATCAGAGCTCTCCCCAAGAAGCAAAGGTCCCGCAAGTTTTTTATTTCAGACACAAGCTTATTTCAGGCAGGATTATTCCATTCTCTGCCACCGACCTCAGCACCAACCCGACCTCCGACTTCAGCCCCAACTTCTTCTCGTAAGTATACCTTGTGTACTCCAATTGATATTTACCTTAGGTGTGATACTGATGTTTATCAACTCTCATTTCAAGTCAAGCTCCAGATATGTTAGGGTATAAGGTAACAAAAGCAGCGGCAGTAGCTGCCAAGGAAAAGATGAAAAATACCCATGCCCAGGTTGTGGACCAACCTGAGGAGCTCGAGATTGAACTTGAGCAGCCCCTGAAGTGGCGTCGCTCTAAGGAGCCATCCAAACATTCCAGTCCATTGGATCATCCTCCCGAAATGTCTACATCACCATTACCCCCATCAAAGATCGCCATCAATATCTGTAGCCATTCCAAGTACTGTTACAGCTATCTCTTCGAGGTCGCAAGATAGGTGCCCAGATCTGTAGAGGCCCATTATCGATAATTTAGTGGGACACCGACCTAAAATCCTACTTGACTTTCTACGAGCTCCCTCCTCCTCAAAAGAGTCCACTGCAGTATTCCCTTTCCCTTTGAGGGAGTAGTTACCCTCCTTACTAGGAGTTGGAATGAGAGTGAGCAACAATACTTAGCTAAGATGCCTGTTGGCAAGGCTATAATCTCAGCTCAACTCCACAGCCACAAATTTGTTTTATACATGATGTATTTGGCGGATAAGGTATTTTACTTAAGTTTCTATACTTAGAAAGTTTTCTGCATTTTTCAACTCTACGATTGAAATTACTTCCTTATTATCATGTGAAGGCCGAGCTTGTAAAATGTTGGAGGTTAGGACCCAAGCTTTAGGCCTATTTGAGAAAATGGAGGCAGAAAAGGCAAGGTTTGCTGAGAAAGAAAAAGATTACGAAGATTGCCTCAACAAATGGGGGCAGAGCTAAACGTCAGGTTGACCTCAAAGCTTAAACTTATAAATAATAAGGCTCTGCAAATTTGGAAGGAGGGAGGGGGGAAGGAAGCCACTGCTCGAGCTGAAAATGAAAAGAAATGGGCTGACGAGGAAAAAGCCCAGGATGATGAGGCTGAGAAAAGAGCTAAGGAGGCCAACAAGAGGGCAACTGAGGCTGAGGTCAAAGCTTCTAGGGTGGTGAAAGAATGGAGAGCCTCTCTTAAGTTTGACGCATTAGATCAAGATGCTTACGTCGTGGCCCTAGGAAAAATAATCAAGCATATCAATAAGGAGAGGCCGGACTTCGATACTTCTTTCTTGGTAGAGGCTTACAAGGAACAACAAAATGAGCTAGAAAAATTATCGAAGGCTGTCAAAGTTAAGATCTCATTTTCCGATGATGATGTGGAGCATGAGTTCCTTCCTCCACAAGACCTATCTGCCTCTTAGTTTTTATTTTTATTATTTTTAGCTTTTGTTGAACTTTTGAGTCTTCTTGTGGAGCTCTACTTGTAATATTGTTTTATTGATGAATTATGTCAGTTAGTCCTTTTGTTAATGCAATACGTTATTTCTACAATTTTTGTAAGCTCCGTGAGGAATGAACCTTGCTATTTCTATTTGAACTCAGTGTTGCAGTACATGCAGCCTTAGTTCGGCCTGCTCTTAAGCAAGGCTTTACTAATTTCCTTATTTAGGAAATTTTTCTAACTATTGCAATACATGCAACCTTAGTTCGATTTTCTTTTGGGCAGAGCTTTATTGATATCCTTGTTTAGGAAATTTTTCTAAGTGTTGCAACACAAGCAACCTTAGTACGGCTTGCTCTTGAGCAGGGCTTTAATGATTTACTCATTTAGGGAATTTTTCTAAGTGTTGCTGCACATGCAACCTTAGTTCAGCCTGCTCTTGAGCTGGGCTTTAATGATTTCCTTGTTTAGGAAATTTTTCTAAGTATTGTGGCATATACAACCTTAGTTCGGCAAACAATATTTTTTTTTATTTTCCTTTTAGCAAAACACACATTTTTATTGTAGATAATAGATGTGCGATACAAAATTCATTTACTTTTTACCGATAGTATTTCTTAAGATGTTCTACATTCCAAGGATGTAGCATGAGTCTGCCTTCCATGTCTTCCAGCTCGTAAGCCCCTTTAATCTGGTTACTTTATAAGGATCTTCCTAGTTAGGTCCTAGAGATCCAGAGCTAGGTCTCTTGTAGCCAAGAAACGTTTTCTTAACACTAGGATACCGATTTCGAACTCTCGTGTCCTGACCTTCTGGTTATAGTATCTCGCGTTGCGTTGCTTATATACGATATTCCTGATTTCAGCCTCATCTCTTCTCTCTTATCCTCATAGCACCTTGTCATTTCCTTTCCCATGATACATCATTGTCTGAATAGAAGGAATCACTATCTCAAGTGGGATGACATCTTTCACCTGAAAGCTAAAGAGAAAAGGGTTTCTCTAGTGCTATTCCTAGACGTAGTGCGGTAAGACCATAGCACGCTAGGAATTTCCTCAGCCCATCCTCCCTTAAGAGCATCAAGTTTAGCTTTCAGCGTGTGCTTGATATTGATGATCTTATTAATTGCTTCAACTTGGACGTTAGCTTGCAGGTGGTTTGGCATGGAGAAGTGCTTCCGTATGCCACATTCTTCAGAAAATTAGCAAAGCTAATATTGTCAAATTGTTTTCCATTGTCAGTTACAATGGAATGTGGTACTCTAAATCTACATATGATGGACTTCCACATGAAGTCGGTGGTCTTTTGCTCGGTTATCTTAGCTAGATGTTCAACCTCCACCCATTTAGTGAAGTAATCTACTGCGACAATTGCAAACTTTGTTTACCCTTTTCCAATAGGCATGGGACCAATTAACTGAAACACCTACTTGGAGAAGGGCCAACGAGCCATTGCATAGCTCAGTTCTCCCAGTAGGAGTTTTATTTTAGGAGCAAATCGTTGGCATTTATCACATTTTCTAGCAAATTCCAACGCATCCTTCTTCATGGTGGGCCAAAAGTATCATTGTCGCAGTATTTTATGAACCAACGATTGTCCACCAGCATGATTTCCGCACACTCCATGTATTTCTTGCAAAGCATAAAGTGCCTTATCTTCATTCAAGCAACTCAACAAAGGCACAGAATATCCTCGCTTGTAGAGAACATTGTCGATCAACGTGTATCATGCTGACCTCATCCAAAGTTTTCTCGCATCAATAGGATCTTCTGGACATAAACTTATTTTCAGGTAGGAGCTAATTTTATCCATCTCTTGGGAACAATCATCATATAGACAATCTCTAACCTTTCGATGGTCGGATGACAAATCCTTCCTACCGGAATGCTACCAAACTTCTTTACCCCTTCCCTTATTGCCAGACTAGCTAAGGCATCGGCGTGACCATTTTGAGTTAGGGGAATCCGTTTGACTATCAAGAGTTGGAAATTTTTAGACTCTTGCTTTACAACCTGGAGATAGCTGTTCATTCTTTGTTCCTTAGCTTGGTAAGATTTATTGACTTGATCGACCACCAATTGTGAGTCGTTGTAAATGATCAGATAAGCAACTATCAAGTCTTTTGTCATTCTTACCCCCTCTATAAGGGCTTCATATTCATCCTCATTATTCGAAGCTTTGAAGTCAAACAATAATGCTTCGCAAAATATTTGGCAATTCGGACTAATCAAGACAACTCCAGCTCCGGACTGGGCTTCTGTTGAGGATCCATCAACGAACAACTCCCATGGTGTGTCCTATGGGAGTTCTTCTATTGGGACCGAACTGAACTCCGTAACAAAATCAGCGAGAGCTTGACCCTTGGTGGAGGTGCAATACTTATATCGTATGTCGAACTGCCGAAGTTATACTACCCACTTAACCATCCGACCTAAAGTATCAAGCTTTTGTAGAACTTGTATTAACGGGTAGTTACTTAAAATCGATTGGGTGTTCTAAGAAGTAGAGCCTCAGCTTCCTTGCTGCCATAATCATAGCCAATTTTTCTAAGGGAGAATAACGGAGCTCGGCTTCATGAAGATTCTTGCTTACATAGTAAACACGATGTTGTATTCCTTCATCCTCCTTAGCCAGAACAGTATTAACAGCATGTTCAGAAACTGCAAGATATAAAATTAGCAGTTTCCTGCTTAGTTTTGATAGCACCGGTGGCTGCGCTAGTTTTTGTTTTAATTCATCAAAAGAAAGCTAGCATTCATGAGTCCATTCGAACTTCTTTCTTCCTTGTAAGACATTGAAGAGGGGTTTACACTTGTCGGTCGACTTTAACATAAAACGACTGAGGGCAGCTACTCGCCAGTCAAACTTTGAACCTCCTTAGGCTTCATTGGGGGATGCATTTCAATCATAGCTTGATCTTCTTTGGATTTGCTTCGATTCCCCAGTGATTCACTAGGTAGCCTAGGAATTTTCCCGAACTCATGCTGAAAGCACACTTATGCGGGTTTAGTTTCAACCCATATTTCTTTAGGATTTCGAACATTTCTGCAAGATGTTGTCGATGGTTCTTGGCATCCGCACTCTTTACTAACATATCATCGACATATGCTTCCATGGTTTTACCAATGTGCTCGGAAAACATAGAATTGACCAGACGTTGATAGATGACTCCGGCGTTTTTAAGAACAAAATGCATCATTAAATACCTCGGTCAATTATGAAAGCAATGTGTTCTTGATCTAGTTCGTACACAGGAATATGGCTATACCCTGAGTATACATCCATGAAACTGAGTAGCTCGTGTCCTGCTATTGCATCTACCATTTGGTCTAACTTTGGTAGATGGAAGTTGTCCTTAAGACATGTTTTATTCAGATCAATGAAATATATGCAAATTCTCCAATCTCCATTTGTTTTTCTTTACAAGAACTGGGTTAGCAACCCATCTAGGATATTTTGCTTCATGGATAAATCCATTACGAAGCAACTTCTGCACCTCTTTACTTAAGGCCTTGTATCTCTCTGGATTCAGAGGTTGACATCATTGCTGCCTAGGTCGCACCAATGGATCGATACCAGCTTGTGGCAAATGATTCTTGGGTCGATTCATTTCATGTCTGAATGATTTCAGGTAAAAACATCAAGGTTCTATCAGAGGAACTCAATGATCTGACCTCGGAAGGGGGGTTGTAGTTCACGACCTATTCTGAGTTCTTTCGGAGGATCGCCTGGTTCGACCTCCACTTTATCCAGCTCCTCCATTGGCTCTCCTCACTTTACCCTTACACGTAGGTCTAGTGAGCTGAGATCAGATTCGATCTGATATACCATGTATACTTCTGGGGAAAAAAGCGTATCCTTCTTTGTCGGGAAGCTCCTTACCTTGCAACTTTTCAGCGATGTCTCTATTTTCCTTAAGTTGCCCACACCATGAGGTGTAGGAAATTTGAGAGAGTAGTGGTACATTGACACAATTGGTCTGAGATCATATAATAGAGGCTGCCCCTTGATAGCGTCATAAGGTGAATTGGAATCAAACGCTACAAACTCCGCATTCAGTTTATTTGGTGCGGAGCTTCACCAACCTCAACAGAGAGCTTGATCAACCCTTTTGTTTTAGTGAGGGCCCCATTGAGTCCTAAAACCACATTCGGATATGGTTGTAGAAAATTCAATGGAATTCCCATCCACCCCAACGTGTTAACATAAAGTATGTTGAGAGAACTTCATGTATCAACTAGAACTTTGTGAATGATGACTCCGACGACGGGTATCAAAACTACCATGACTCCATGATAGGGATGCAGATCTGCTTCCTTTTCTTCAAACGAAAGTTGATCAACAATCGCCTTTTTGTGGGGCTTCTCAATGATGCCGATCTTAGATAGGTTGGCAACAATAGGTCTTTTAAACTTTGACTCGCCTACTTGATTGTTTTGTTGACTTCTCAACATTCGAATCTGAGGACTAGGTAAATCATTGTTGTAAACCCTTACTTTGACTTGATTCCCGCGTACTATACCAATTTCGCTTGGAGTAAAAAACTTTATACAATAATGATATATTGAGGTAGCGGCTTGTAATTCGCTCAATACCTAATATGACGTTGTAGTTAGAAGGAAGGTCTACAACAACAAAATCTGCTAAGATTCTTCTTTGGTAAGAGAGTACACCCAATTCCACACTTAGAACGATTTGACCTCGAGCTTCAATAGGATCACCAGAAAACCCTTGCAATCTCCTGGAACATGGTTGGAGGTAATGTTCTTGGATCCCCATTTTCTCTAAAGTTCGGGAGTACAATACATTGACCAAGCTTCCATTATCCACCAGAGTCCAATATACTTGCACCTTAGCAACAACCATGGTTTTTACCAATGCATCACTTTGGTCCTGCAAAATCCCGTACGAATCTTTTTCCGAAAATCCAAACCATTCTCAGTATCATACAGTATCAGTGTCGGACTCTGGTAAACTAACATTATAATTTTGCCAGATGTGGGCATTGCGTGTTTGTTTGCGCCTTACTCTTCTGGATCCTTCAAGGTATTGATTGATACTTACTAGGGTTTTAATCTCGGCTCCGGGTAAAGGATCCCGAGCTTTAGGACCTGACTGAAATTTGTTGATTAAGTTGTTGACTACCAGATTGGTTAGTCTCTCCAGGTTTAGCCACAAATTCTCCCAGATGACCTCGTCGAATTAAAGATTCCACCTTTTCCTTTAGATTTCAATAGTTGTCAGTGTTGTGTCCTGTAGTCATGTGGTATCGACGGTACCTTCCTGGGTTATTCCGGTTAACTCTTTTTTTTTAGATGGAGGTCTACAGAACGTTTCTTTTTCTTCTACTTGCAAGAAGACTTCCTCCAGGGTGGCATTTAGTGGATGATAATCATGTAATCTGTCAGGATAAGGCTTGGGACGACCTCAATCCCTCCTAACTTTTCTCTTTTCACGATTAAAGTCTTTATCCACTTTTTCTCCTTTTCTTGATGTAAAGGATGTAGGTTTACTTTGGGTTCGTTCATGTGTGATATGGCTTCCTCAGCACTTATATGTTTTTCAACTCGGTTCAGGAACTCATGGTATGTCCTAGGTCCTTCCTCATGTATAGACCACCAGAACCTCGTTCTAAGCATTAGTCCAGAAAGGACTACCATAAGTGTAGCATCATCAAAGATCTTTTCAACTTCTAGAGACTGTTTATGGAATCTGCCAAGGTAACTTTTAAGTGATTCAATCTTTCATTGCTTAATGCTTACCAAGCGCTCTCTGGGTATAGTTCTTGCTTTAGAACCCATGAATTGGGCTAGGAATATAGTGGCAAGGTCATTCCAATTTTTTATGGATCTTTGATGTAGCTTTCTGAACCACCTTTGAGCTTTATCTCTCAAGTCAATGGAAAAACACGACACATTATGGCATCTCCTACTCCTGGTAGTTCCATCCAAGAAGTGTACTTGTCTAAATGGCTGAGAGGATCTTCTTCTTCGTATCTGATCAGTTGTGGCACCTTTAACTTTTCAAGCAGAGGTTCAACAATGATATCCTCAGTGAAGGGAGAATGGTGTAACATGAGAATGACGAGTATGGGATTGATTTCCAGATGCTAAAAAAATCATCCATGATAGTATTTCTTTATGGATTTTATGGAGAGATAGGACAGCTTTTACAAGCTAGGGTTCTCCGTCTAGCGCCAAACTGTTGACGTCAAAAATTGAATAAGCAAGATTCAAGCCAACTTAAAATGTAAATGATAATTTTCTTGATATTGATTTGCACATAACGATTGTCACTACAAGTGTTCTTCCTCTTTTTTAAGGAGATATTTGAAATATGAAGTGTTAAGAGTCGTATGTCCCTTTTATCAAAACTCTTCATATCCTTTTATAGGGGGGATCTACATGTATACTTCATTTCCCCGACTTATCAGCAACAGTGCCGAACTGAGGAAGTAAATCATTGGCATGTTTGGATTGGTTAGTGAGCTCGACTTGTCAAGTCATCATGAATTAACCTTCCGTGTCGTCCCCAATAATTAATTACTTGCTTAGGGAACGAAGCTAAGGTATACAATTGGCTGAATTTGTGATGTAAGACCCTCCATATGTCACTCGTCGATTGACTGTTTGCACAATATATAAGGAATTTTCAATCATTATGTCCCTCTAAACCTTAGTAAGTACTTCATCCGAGCTGATCTCATACCTTCGAGCTCACATTAGCATCAGCTTAATGCAAATATCAAATTGTACTTAGTGACCTTGGAGGTTGGATGCCAACATAATCAATTAGCAAATTTATTTAGAAAAAATAAAATAATTTGACTTATTTAAGATAAAAAAAAATAGGGATATTCCGTTCTTCAACCAAATCCGTTGATTTTTAGTTCAAAAACTTGTTCGGGTCGAGTCTGATAAGATCGGCTTGATTCGGGAGTTTTGTCCAACCTTATTTCCTATTATGCTCTCCAATCTAATTCAACATCCAGTCATTCAACATTACCTTAGTAACCAAATGGAATCGTAAAGTCTTGACAACCCCTATATCAATAGATTGGAATATGTCCTTGATGCAAGATTTACAATCTTTTAGAAAGCTTAGAATCAAACAAGTATTAACTGAATACAAGAGAAGAAAAGATTGAAAGCTTTTGTTAATCAAGGAACACTCGAATTTGAACTAGGGAAAAAGAATTTACAATCTCCCGTCTTATGTTCCTTTCATGAAGATATTTTTGAACAAGTTCTTGAATGACAAACATAAAAGTTTTCTTATTGATGATATGAATATTGATTTTAGTGACGATATCGATTGTAACATTGATACGAAGTTGAAACTGTTAACTATGGTGAATACGCTAACTATAAATATGATG
>CAIGRP010130461.1:0-68395 GCA_903798385.1 Fraxinus cuspidata
ACACAATATATTCAAATCGAGGGGGGGGGGTATTACACAACGTAATCTAGTTGTAGAGGTGAGGGATTATACAACGTATGAGAAAGGTCCGGGAGCATTGTCAAACATATTGTAAAAGTCAAAAGGGTTTATTTTGCTTACCTTTTCTAGAAAATTGGTTCTTCCATGTCAGTCTCGAGGTTCAATGCATCAATTCGTCACCTCTTCCTTCATCATCTTCATTATCCAAACTTTCTAACTCATTTGAATCCCCGTATTCAGTGTTAGTATCTCTAACTTCTTACCCGTCATACAAGCCAAAACAAAAATCGAAACTGGTCCATCACTATAGCTAGTTGTTCATCATCAACTTCATAGTCACTCTCGACAAACATTCCAGCAGTTTATCCATTCTCTCATCACCACTATGTTCATCAATCTGCCCCAGTTGGTCATCACCCAATTTCAAGTTTTCTTCAACCTGGTCCGATTATGCATTACCAATACTAGCATCACACGTAAGTGGTTCCTCAATTTGCTAGCATGCCTCTTCCACATTTTTAGGTACATAATCACCATTATCATGCTGAACTGCACCACCTTCATCTACATCAAACACTGGGATGTGTTTCATTAGGTACCACATAAATCTCAACCAATATGTGTCATTTAACGTCCTTTAACATCTCCTTCACATTTGATTCCCTACTCAACCTTCTCAAAGCACTACCTAAATTAACTTTCTACCTCCTGAAATAAAAGTCCAAATGCCCACAATATCCACACACATGCAAATGCCTCAAACCAATCCCTATTAAAATATTCAAGGTTCACATAGTTCAAGAACATCACTGTACCGTGTTCGTATTTCACATTATTCGGCTTATTGAAGAAAACACCCCCACTGCATATAGCCATTGTGAAGTAGTTCCTATATTCGACTGGATGAACACGAAAAAAAAATTAATTAGTATTAGAATTGGTACAACACTCATAGTAATCAACATGCACACACGTAATAAACCAAAATTTGAATGTGAACAATAAAAAATTGAACCAAAAATATCATTTTAAAACCGCCAAAATAGGGACACTAGTCAGGAGCATCTTCAAATCTTTTTACTAGGAGCATACATTTTTCGATAAACAAATGAGGAAACTATAAATATAACAAAAATCAATTAATTTCATAACCCCATTTCAAAATTTTAAGCACACTTTCCAAATACAAATGTCGCGTCTATCACTTACTGTTGCAAACCGTTTGTGTAAAATGTCGTGGAAATGGACCTTCAGATGTCTTGAAATAAATCGCTCCAATCGTGGGTGAAGGAGAATCAGTGAACGTCGATCATGGGTTTGTATTGAAATTCTTACCTGTGTGACCTTTCGTTTCTTGCGTAAAATACCCTATTCCAGGCAAACAGGCCCTTATTAAAGGGCCTGAGAAGGAAATATGGTTTTGTCCTTTTTGTTTTGGCCTTATTTATTTGGAATTAACTGCATAATTAATGGAAGTGGACGGTACATGAAGATTTGCACTTTAAGCCCATGTTTGTTGAACATTAAAATTTTCATTTTCATTATTCTACTCATTTTCAACCATACATTCTTCAATGAATAATATTTTTTTATCACATCAATAATTTTTCCTTCTTTTTCAACCACACATTCTTCATCAATCTACTATTCCAAAATACATTTTTCGAAAATAATGTGGCTCAAACACAATACGTTAGGGGATATTGTGCCAATAAAACTATGTTTAATATATTAAATTGAATATTTAAAAAAATTGAAGATTAAATAATTGGTATAACCCCTCTCACTTGCAATTCCCTTCCGGCCTTCCCTTCACAAATAAATAAATAAAATAAAATTCCGACGTCGGTCATTAATATTAGGACTCATTATTATAATGTAAAAAATAATATTATTCCTGACTTCTACTCTTGTTGTCAACCACTATCGCTAGTTCTAGAATTACTATAGAGAAACTACTTCCTAGAAAATTTTCTGCACTACTGAAATATTGACCTCAATTTCATTCCTTACTCTTACCAACGTTGTCGACCACTATCGCCACTTGTAAAATTACTAAAGAAATACCACTAGCTAGAAAAATTTCAATACTTTTGAACTATGGAACTCAGCTTTTTTTGTTATTTGTTGAATTAACATGTGTATCATTGAACTCGATCTGTGAAATATTACGTACTCTTTCAATGATGGCTGCTTCTAGACAAACCTAATGGTTGTATCTGCACCCCTACCTTCTTTTATTAGTGAGTGATCAAATAATATATTCTTTAATATACATGTCAATTCAACAGCGACTGGAAAACTAAAAACTCTATACTCCAAGAGTATTAATTTTTTTTTCGACAAAGCCATAGATAGTCTCTAGTAAGGTTATCAATGGATTAGATATGGATCGAATCTGCTTATATTCGATCCAATTCAATAAGTCAACAGATATTTGATTAATTAAATCCATATCCGATTTGATATATTATCGGATACTTGATAATCTAATCCTAAATTAAAGAAATTGGGAAAATAAAATTAACTTTGAAATTAACTTTTCTTTCAAATTCTTAAACGAGTTTGATAATTAAAAAATTTTAAACTTTTAGCCAATTTGATTTAAAGGTAAAAAAAAAATTTTTTACCCATTTATTGACTCATTTATAGACGACATCTCCTAGCATTTTGTTATAAACTTTCAATGTGAGATAAGAATCAATTTGGTTAAACTGTAGTACATTGTACATTTGGTTTTGTTGTAGTATATTGTACATTTGATTTAACTGTACTGTATTATACTATTATATAAATAGTTATTTGTATTTTATTAAATTAATCGTTTTTCCTATATTTTACTAATTAATAAAAATTTAAAATTTTCCAAATATTACAGTTAGCACTATTATACTATATTTTGTTTATCGAATATGTTAATCTTGTTAAACTCTTAAAAATGTATTTGGTAATATAATTTGTGTGTATTATTAAATAATTTTTGATTGATTAAAAATTAAAAAAATATTAAAATTAAAAAAAATTACTTTTTACGATTTTTACGCCTAGGCTTCGTCTAGACTCGTCTAGCCTGAAACCTCCATTTCTCATCACGCATTACGCTTTTTAGAACACTGTGTACATGTGGATTGCTTTCTTATTTTTATATGTTTTGAATTTGATGACTTTTTTATTCTAAATTTTTTTTTCTCATTTACTTATTTTAATTACAAATAACATGTCATAAAAATATTTAACTGACTCAATTATTTATAACAATCGAATCGAGTTGTTATCGGATCGGATTGACATATATCCATATTTGGTCCATTTAGTTAACGAATTATCAGATTCGGATCTTGATTGGATTATCGGACTAGGACTTGAATCTATCTCCCATTAATTTTATCGGATTCAAATCGAAATCCATTCCATTGACAATCATAGTCTCTAGCTGCCGTTGCTACCGTCTATTTGCTTCATGTAATATATAATATAACATATATGAAAGTATGACTGTTGGTTAAACATTCTTTTTACGTTTTTACTAATATTTTGTAATTTTTGATTTGTCCGATTGTGTAAAATATACCCTTTTCATTTGAACTTGTACTAGTGGAACTATCAAATTTTAAGACAACACAATTATATATGTTTTTGCTATTTGAGCTCTGATAATTTGTTCTCTTTATGATTAACATTGTTAATGTTTTTAAAAAGAAATGGGTGTCCGTTAATTAATGCAACTCTGAGG
This sequence comes from Fraxinus cuspidata, assembly GCA_903798385.1. NCBI lineage: Eukaryota > Viridiplantae > Streptophyta > Magnoliopsida > Lamiales > Oleaceae > Fraxinus > Fraxinus cuspidata. The sequence continues at coordinate 3,755 of CAIGRP010130461.1, forward strand.
TTATAATGCAAATCTAAACTCCCAAATTAATATCAAATTCAAAAAATAAAAAATACCATCTTATTCAATAAAATTATAAATAACATTATTTTGAGGTTATAGATATTAAAATGGTGAGATTTAAATAGTTTTATATATACTATTCAATATTATTATAGTGTATTTCAAGAATGTATAATAACACGTTCAAGATTTTAGATGAAGGGGTTTAATTTTAATTAGATATAAATTATAAGTGTATGGTATCTTCAAACTTGTAGGAAAGTGGACATAAGGAATCGAGATTATATATCTTTCCCACGACAACCGTATTAATTATGATTGACCTACTTTATTTATTTGAATTAAAACAAAAAGGTAAATGGGAGTTTTTTCTATTCTATTTTCTAGATTAACACAAAGCTATGATTAACTAGCTAGCTATTAAGGTCAGTTTTGATATTAAAACGATGATTAAAAAAAAGGTCCAAATTCAAGATCTATAAATATCAAACGCCACAGAACGAATTTTTTCTAAGGTTGATCATTGAGCAAACACTCAGGGGCTGTTCTCTTTGTATTTCAGTTTTGTATTTTGAATTCATTTTGAGTTTTGTGTTTTGAGAGTCCATTTTGAGATTGTTGAAAATGTGTTCTCTTTGACATTTTGAAAAATTGTTTTGAAAACACAAAAAATACGTTTTGAAAATTTTGATTTGATTGTAACTGAAAACACTCAAAACGACAAATTGTTGTTTTGTGTTTTCTTTATAAATTTTTAACTTGTTTTCAAAAATGCGTTTTCGAAAATGGGAAAGAGAACGCGTTTTCGCAGTTTCGGAAAATCGAAAACAGAAAACGACTTGAAAATGGTAAAGAGAACGGACCCTAATCTATTTGAAAATACCCAAAACGCGTTTTGAAAATTTTGACTTGATTATAACTGAAAACACTCAAAACGACAAATTTGTCGTTTTGGATTTTCTTTGTAAATTTTTAACTTGTTTTCAAAAATACGTTTTCGAAAATAGGAAAGAGAACGCGTTTTCGCTGTTTTGGAAAATCGAAAACAGAAAATGGCTTGAAAATGGTAAAGAGAACATGCCCTTAGCTTTTCATATTCTTTTCATTCTCTTGAGATTTCAACTTTCATTATTCATTGTGAATTGTTCTTGGCGGTGAGAAAAACATTATATCCAAAATTCAAATACCAAACTGCTGCTTCCTTCATATCTGTTAAAGTTTCTGAAGATTAATGGAAGGTGACTGGAGTTCTAGTCGTTGAAGAACGCGGTGTTCTTCGTGCATCCACAGGAGATAGTCGATTTCACAAAGTCAGGAGTTACTGCAAGAGATCACAATCTAGAAGAGTTTTGGAAACTACAGCTGGAAGTTAGTGCAGGAGTATAGAATCCATGAGAGCTATTGAAATTACAGTCAGGAGATCAGATAGTAATCTAGTATACTTGTTTGGTCAAACTTGTGTAGTTTCAAGGTTATTGCATGAACGTAACTTCAATCCTCCCAATTTGTAGTATTTGTTTTCTTGTTGAAATTACAACTAATTAACACATCTCTCGAATTTGACCTTTTTCGGTATTGTCCCTTGATGGAATCCTGATACTTTGGTTATATTGATTGTCTTGATGCCACAATTTGAAAAGATGATTCGCAAAATCTAGTTGAGTTGATAGTTTGTGTACTTGTGTTAAATAGAAGTCCCGTAAAAGGTTACGCGTGGTTTTGATTTTGGGTTTTTCAATGGGAATGATTATTTTTTCTATTTGACGACAAAAGATGAGGGGAATTTTAGTGGAGCAAATTGTTTGTTCTTTTTCTTTAAATGCGACATATGATTAAAAGAAAGAATCGAATGAATTAGCTTATAATTCTATTAGATTACATTTTCGTGATGTTATTTTGAGAAAAGTTGGCACACTTGCTTCCACAAAAGAACTTCGAAAAAAATTAAAGGGTCTTTATTTGTTAAAATCAACTTCAAATAAACTTTCTAACTTGAAAGATGTTTAGCTTTAAAATTGATCACCAAAACAATCTGGATGATAATTTGGATAACTTTTATATAATAAATTGATGCAAGATATCACTTACTATAGTAAGAAAGTGTCGCAAGAGTACAAAACTATTATTTTGTTAAATACTCTACCTAAAACCTATGTGATACACTAAAAATAGCGTATAAATTAAACTCCTTGCTGAAACTATTATTTGTCCTCATGTATGATGGAAAGCAAGGGCCATTTCCCGTAGAGAATTGATTCAAGTTAACTAGTTGCTTTGCTAAGAAAATATTCAATAAACTAATCTAATCACCTATAAAGTATTACTTTTGATGTTAGCTCTTGAAATATGGGGCATGTTGGATTGTTCGTAATTTAAGTACACATAAGATAAATATATTCACTTAAATAAATGAATGAATGAATTCGAGTTATATAAAGATCTAAGAATCAAATGTGATTAAGTGATTTTTCTTCACCGTAGTCATGATTTCCTTACTTAATTTTGCAAAAACAAGTTTGTATCCTTTTGAAAATGTTAATTATTAGACAACTATAAGTTCAATTATGTGTTTCATTGAATAAAACATGTTCTTTACTCAAACTTTCTTTTTACCAAACAACTTAGAACATGCTCTCTTTGTTTAATTTAATCGAAAGCATTCAATCGAAAGAGGCAAGAATGGAATCAAGCACAAACACACAAGCTCGGTTTGCTATCTTGAGTGATAATCCAATCACAATCAAATAAAAATATCCCATTATCTTCTCATGTGCAATCGCTACTTGTATTTGGAGAAATTTAGCAATTACAGACTAAAATCTCTAAATTAGTATGAAATGAACCAACCTAATCATTTAGTTGTACATCTAAATAATTAAGAAGGCCAAACTAACAATTCAATCAATGGACAAAATACATAATCAATAGGAATAAAAGAAATGTCTGCATTGACTGGGAATCATGTCTCGGGTTTAGAATCACCTGTAATCAACAAAATAGTTTAGTTACCCATGGAATACAAACTAAACAAAATAAAATCCATACTGAAAGTATTGAAAGGGAAAGAAATGAAGCTTAATGGAGTTCAGCACTTTTCCTTCTCGTTTTCCTGTGATGCTCGTTCTTCCAAATTTCCTACGATCTTCCTCTTTTAATTTTTTTCCGTAGGAGTTCTAGGATTTTCTTGTCTTACTGTGTTGCTAGGATTCTGAGATTTTTTAGTCTTCTTGTGATCCTGGAGTCCTCATCCTATTGAACAAAGGAGTCCAATTTAAAACAAATTCTGTTGCTTCTTGATCAGGTTCAGAGAGAGAGAGATAATAAAGAATAATACTGAGAGAAAATACTGAGGAAACTTAATATTAAAACATTACAAAATCAACACTTATCAAATTCCACCACACTTACCTTTTGCTAGTCCTCAATTAAAAACTAAAATATTGAAACACAAGCTAACATTCCAACATTTTGTCTCAAGGGCAATAAATGAATATAGCCTTAAAATCAAACCAACATTAAAACATATTCTTTAATCATTCAAAAGCTAAAACATCTTTATAACAATCATACTCAGGTGTGTTGTGTGTTATAGCCAATGCTAATGATTAATCATGCTATGAATGCTTCGAACAAGTAAAAGCTTTGTAAACCTTAGAAAGAAGATCACCCGATTTCTAAAGAAGAATCAAACAACATATGCTCTCCCTTTGGAATGAGTCTCCACTAAGCTGAAGGCACCAACAAAAATCGAAAAGTCTTTATTTTTGGTTGTAATGGGGCTAAGGGTAGTAGCTAAGAAATGAAGGAAAGGATATAATCGAAAGGTTCAAAGAATTATAGAACAAGAGATTTAAACCTTGAAAGAATAACTTTTTAGGATTAAAGTAACTATTAAGATGTGGTTGAATATGAGTATGTCGGGCCCTTGCTTCATTCTAATCAACCTCAAAACCTTCAATACAACTCACTCAAGAACAATTCTAACTTTCTCGATTTTTTTTTTTTTTTTCTGGTATATAGATCCCATTAATTGTTTGGTTGCTGCTCTCCTATCCATCTTCATTTCTCACCACCATTTCTTCACATACCTGTCCATAAGTATCTTGCAAGGTGACAATCCTGTTAAATTCAAGCTTTCCATGAGTATAATCCTTGTCAACTACGAAATAGCCAAGCCTTTCATCTAAAATCTGTCGCCAACTGTAGTATCTCTAATTGAAGGTACTTAGAGTTGAATAGTTTTTCAAACAATGTGATTTCAATCTTAAATGGATCAACCCCATAGCAAATTTCTGCCCATATACACATCAATTCCTTCGAAATTCATGGGTGGTTCCTCCAAATTTTTAAATCAGCCCCCAATCTCTTTCTTTTTTTTCCCTCCTCTTCCAGATGATGTTGATACAAGCTGCATTAGCAGAACTCGAGTAGAATGAAGGCAGCAGCCAAAAATAAACAACTACTTTGAAACCTAATCAATTACCTCTTAAGCAAGAATTAAACCTCTTTTGATGCAACTCTATTCATCTTTAAAACAAAGGGTATAGATATGAATTTATTCTAGCTCAAAGGTAAGAAACTATATTTTTTTCACTTTTTTTAAAGAAAGAAAAAGGCTCATTGAAGGCTCAAATTGGCTTACTAGGTGGATGTTCTCATGAGAATATCAATGTGAGGTATTGGCAGTGACAGATCTAGAATTTCGAGTGAGCACGGACGGTCATTGACCGTTGACCAGTAATGACAATAATGAAAACCAATACTGTAAATTTAACTTACTTGTATCATAGTCAAATTTCAAGTGCAGATGTACGTTGTCTACCAGTCTAACAATATTTATCGAGTAAGAATTTCAAGTTTCAAAAATTGGTCAAAGTACTTATTTTCTTGGTTCGATTTGTTAATAATCCCGGTCTAGCAAAAAAAAAAAAAAAAACCTATTACATAGTCTTATAGATGGCAAAGATTTTGTTGTTGAATGTGTGAAGATAAAATTGTATCAATGCTCATCTGAATTGCTAAATTTTTTTGCCGATTAAATAGTCTCCAATGACAAGATTAAAACAAATAAATTTTTGGGCTTCAATAAATGTCAAATGTCAATTCTTTCACGTTTCAAAACATAATTATCGTATCTGATTCGATCGTTGACCCGAACAAATTATCTGGTCATCGAGTTAGTAGTTTATCCGTTGAGTCATTGAAATGTCGAATTTTAGTTTTAAAAAATTAAAATAAAAAGAAATATGTCAATTACTTTGCTAAAACTGATCATATATATTTTTGTTACACTGGGCGTTGGCATCAACTGAATGCCATAGTTAAACTTCTAATAATTCCAACGGAATGCACAAGTTCGAATCTCTATTGTTGCACTACTTTTAATAACTAATCTTTTTATAATGGTGAAAAATATTAAAAATAAAAAACATAAAGGATTCATTTTGTTGAGAGTCGAACTTAGGCGCCACCTGTAACAATCAGGATATTCTCCGTTTTCTCTCATATTTCGTTTTGGACTCGATTGTTTGGCATTCTATTTCATCAACAACTCTATTAAGAGTATTTGAACGTCTCCTACATGTTCCCTATAAATACTATGCTCTTCTATACAATTTTGTAAGTGTGAGAAAATAGATTACTATAATTATATGATTCATTATAGTTTTCTCTCTTCTCCATTATTCTTGAGTCAATAAAATCTCTTAATTCCTCTGCCATATTCTTGTCTTCCTTTTTTTTTTTTTCTAATATTTCATTATTTGCCATATAACTTCAACAATTCATTCCGATGATTGGGTTTCAACAAGTGGTATTAAGTAATACATAATTCTTGTATTTTCAATATTGTTATCAGGGATCCGTGCACATTATATTTCTTCAAACAAGAAATATCTTGGTTGTTTCATAACAAAGTAGTATTAGATCTATTCTGGTATCAGCTTTGTTTATATCAAGTGGTACCAGAGTCTAGGTTCAGCAGTTCCGCAAGAGCGCAGAGTTTGATTTGTTCAAGGTTTTTTGTTCGTGATGGCTTCCATGAAGTATGACATTTCGATTTTAGATCGGAATACTAGATTTTCGCTATGGTAGGTTAAGATGCATGCAGTACTCGCAGAGCTGGATTTGGATGATGCGTTGCTGGGAATTGACAAGATGTCCACAAATTTGAGCGTGGATGAGAAATTACTAAAGGATAAGAATGCGGTTTCTCACATTTATTTTCATCTATCGAATACCATTCTTCAGGACGTTTTGAAGGAGAATTCAGCAGCTCCTTTATGGTTGAAATTGGAGCAATTGTGCATAACTAAAAGTCTAACAAGCAAGTTGAACCTCAACCAGCGTTTATACTCTCATCGAATGGCAAAAGAATGATCATTGGAAGATCACCTAACTGTATTTAAAGAGATCGTAGCTGATTTGAAAACTTTAGAAGTAGAGTATGATGAAGAAGATTTGGCATTAATCCTATTGTGTTCATTGCTCGCTTCATTTTCTTCATTTAGAGATACAATCTTGTATAGTCGTGATACTCTCACCATAGAAGAGGTGTATGATGTTTTGTATTCAAAAGTGAAGATGAAGCATCTGGTTTTTGAGGTCGGAGATGAAGAATGCCTGGTTGCTCATGGTGGTTCTGGAAGGGGCAGATCGTAGTCTAAGTTCAGTAATCAGATTTGTAACTACTGCAAGAAGGGGCACATGAAGAAGGATCGCTACAAATTATAGAATAAAGAAAGGATGGCTACAAGTAGATATTCAGATACTTCAGGCGAAGCAGAGCTCACGGAGAACGTTGTAAGTGATGGAGATCTCTTAGCTATTTCTAATATTGAGTCTAAACCGGAAGATTATTGAATTCTGGATTCAGCGTGTGTGTTTCATATGTGTCCTAATAAGGACTTGTTTACTACTTATGAACCTGTTTACAAATGTTTTGTGGTTCTTGGAAACAACGCATCTTGTTAGGTTGCTGGAATTGGTACAGTCAGATTGAAGCTTTTGGAGGGAACAATTAGAACACTTGGTTACGTTCGACATGTTCCGAATTTGAAGAAGAATCTCATTTCGTTGTCTATCCTTGATTCAAAAGGTTATGAGTTCTTTGGTAGAGGTGGAGTCTTAATGGTTTGTAAGGGTGCTCAGGTTGTATTTGAGAGACAGAAAAGGCCTCAGCTATACATCTTGCAGGGACGTGCAAAATCTAGAAAAGTCAATCAGCACAAGTTTAGTACCGTGATGGAAATTCAGTTTGGTAAAATACCTTTAGGAGCTCATAAATGGTCGGAATTGAAAAATACTGCTCGGTGGAGTTCAAGAGATATAGATAATGCCGCTTTGTCACCATTACCTGTAGTGTTATTGTATTCATTTGCTAGAAACGGACCCAGTGAAACAAGGTATGTGCCTGCTAATTTTGGTGAGCATGTTTAAGTGAAAAAAAAAGTATTCAATCTAGCAAGGAGCTTTCGTTAAAAGCTTTTGGTATTGATTTTGCCTTAGGGTATGTTACAGCCCATTTTGGTAATTTATAAAATCATTATGATTTTTAGAATCTGAGATAATTCTACAAGAGTGGTGCTTGGATTCATTGGAAGGGTGGAGTATTGTGTTTTGTTGGAGAAATTAATTTTTTGGTTATTGTTGAAGAAGTGAGTTCATTCCTTGATGGAATTCGTGTTAGGGTGGAGATTGTTGAAATTTGGGTGTGACTCAAATTCTAATTGGAGTTCTATTTTGGAATGCTATTGGAGTTTGGAATAAAGAATTTAAGTTTGGAATGCTATTGAAATCCTATATCAAGTTGAAGTTCTATTTTGGAAGACCATTGGGAGTTCAAGATTGGTATTGGACTTGAAAAAGAGTCGGAATGGAAAAAACTCATTTTGGAATCAATTGGAGGATTTTTGCCTGAACACACAAGCACCAGGTCGCGGCACCTGTTTTTGAAACAACGGGCTGGCGCCATTGGGCGCCTATAGCTCCTAAGTGCCGCCTGTAACAATCAGGATTTTCGCTGTTTTATCTCCTATTTCGCTTTAAACTCGATTATTTAGCATTCTACTTCATCAACAACTCTACTAAGAGGGTTTGAACGTCCCCTACATGTTCCTTATAAATACTAGACTCTTCTATACAATTTTGTAAGTGTGAGAAAATAGATTACTATAATTATAGGATTCATTGTAATTTTCTCTCTTCTCCATTATTCTTGAGTCAATAAAATCTCGTAATTCATCTGCCATATTCTTGTCTTTTTTTATTCTTTTGTTCTTGATCTAATCTTTCATATTTTGTCATATAACTTCAACATTTCAATCAAGTGATTGGTGTCACAACAAGTGGTATCGATCCTAATACAAATTAATCCAATTATTCTTTTGTTCTTGATCTAATACTTTATTATTTGCCATATAACTTCAACAATTCATTCCGATATTTGGATTTCAACAAGTAGTATTAAGTAATACATAATTCTTGTATTTCCAATATTTCTATCAGCTATCCGAGCACATTATATTTCTTCTAACAAGAAATATCTTGGTTGTTTCATAACAACGTAGTATCAGATCTATTCCGGTATCGGCTTTATTTATAACAATTCATATTCGGGTTAACTTCTACTTGCCCACTAGTTTGTGAATGATATAGCGTGGAGGCCTTATGGTTGATGTTGTCTCTCTTCAAAAAGAGCCCAAAGGAAAAAAAAAGGTTGCAAAAATGGTCTCCTCCATAGCTAATTATGGCTCTTGGTATTCCAAACCTTACAAAGATGTATGTTTTGACAAAATCTATAACCACTCTAGAATCGTTAGTTCGGGTAGCTTTTGCTTCTACCCATTTTGACACATAAACAATAGCAAGGATGATGTAAAGATTACCATGAGAAGAAGGAAAAGGCCCATAAAATCAATTCCCCAAACATCGAATTTCAACAATGAGTAGTAGGTGTTTGGGGCATTTGATTTCGGGCTCCCAAATTACCTGACCGTTGACATCTATCACGCGATTTGCAGAAGAGGAACGCATCATTGAATAGCGTGAGCCAGTAAAATCCACTCTCAAGCACCTTGAGGGCTGTTCTTTTTGCTCCAAAATTCCCGCCACATGGATAAGAACGACAGAAAATTATTATAAAATAAAATTCACATTTTGGTATGCACCTTCTGATCAGTTGATCATGGCAATGTTTCCATAAGTACGATTCATCCAACACATAGTACTTGGCCATTTTCTTGAGTTTATATTTTGCAGCAATGGTTAAGTTATCAGGGATCTTCTTAGTGACCAAATACTTCACAATTTCCGCATAAGAAGGGGTCAAATCTGCGACCTGAAGCAATTGTTCATCTAGAAAGCTCTCTTGCATTGGAAGGACTTCTTCATCATGTACAAGTCAACTAAGGTAATCAGCAACCAAATTTTCACTCCACATCTTGTCTTTGATCTCATGGTCAATTTTTTACAAAAGTAGTATCTACCTTATGAGCCTTGGTTTTGCCTCCTTTTTGGTTAGTTAGTACCTAAGAGCTGTATGATCAGAATATATAGTTACTTTAGGGCCAATTAAATAGGAACATAATTTTTCTAAAGCAAAAATAACTGCCAAAAATTCTTTCTCAATTGTGGAGTAATAGATTTGGGTATCATTCAACCAAAATAGCTCACAATGCATAGTCACTTGCATCGCATATTAATTGGATTGTTCGTAATTTAAATACAGATAAAATAAATAAATTCACTTAAAGAAAAAATTAATGAATGAATTCGGGTTATATAAAGGTCTAAGAATCAAATGAAATTAGGGGATTTTTCTTCACCGTTGACATGATTTCCTTAATTTTTGCTAAAAACACGTTCATATCCTTTTTGAAAATGTCAATTATGAGACAACTACAAGTTCAATTATCTCTCTCTCTTCATACTTATTCATTGAATAAAACAAGTTCTTTATCCAAACTTTCTTTTTACCAAACATCTTTGAACATACTCTCTAAGTTTAATTTAATCAAAAGAATTCCATAGAAAGAGGTAAGAATTGAATCAAGCGCAAACACACAAGCTTGGTTTGCTGTCTTGAGTGATAATCCAATTACAATCAAATAAAAATATTTCATAATCTTCTGATGTGCAATGGCTACTTGTATTTGGAGAAATTTAGCAATTACGATGTAAAATCTCTAAATTAGTATGAAATGAACCAACCTAATCACTTAGTTGTACATCTAAATAATTAAGAAGGCCGAACTAACAATTTAATCAATGAATTAAACACATAATTAAAGGGATAAAAGAAATGTCTGCACTTTATTGACTGAGAATCATGTCTCGGGTTTAGAATCACCCTTGATAAACAAAATAATTTAGTTACCCGTGGAATACAAACTAAAATCCATACAGGAAGTAATGAAAAGGGAAAGAATTGAAGCTTAATGGAGATGGTCGATGCTGGTTCCCAAGGTTAATGGAGATCTGCACTTTTCCATCTCTTTTTCCTGCTGGAGTTCTAGGATTTTCCTGTCTTCTTGGATTGCTAGAATTCTGAGATTTTTTTAGTCTTCTTGTGATCGTGGAGTCCTCATCCTATTGAGTAAAGGAGTCCAATTTAGAAGAAATTATGTTGCTTCTTGATCGGGTTCAAAAACAGACTCCCATTATCCTTTCTAACTTCTTTTTATTGCTTTTCTTCAAAATCCCTACAAAATGTAAACAAAAGCTAATAAAGAATAATACTAATAAAAATGGATGAAATAGTGTGGAAACTTAGCCCCTGTTTGGTAGAGACTAAAATTAAATTTTTAGTAAATTTTGATAAAAGTTCATGAAATGTGTGGTTAAAAAGTTGTGAGTCACATAAGACGCATGGTTAAAATTAATTGTTGACTTTGACTTTAGATTTTAATTCAAACCAAACATAGGCTTAATATGAAAACATAGCAAAATCAACACTTATCGCTATGACAGGTTAAAAAGTTCATCAAGTATGGTAAAGATATTTTAACATATGAATATAGAGCTTTGATAAAATTACCATAAAAAGCTTTGATAATTGCAATAAGTGTATTGTTAATGGTTATAGAGCATGGTGACGAAAGATGCTTCTGAATTGAACCTTTTACTGTCAGACTGCATATGAATATAAATGAATTTAATAATTGGGTTATGGTTTTTGCCCAAATTATGATTTTGAACTAGGAATACAATTGGTTAATTTCTGATTTATGTTTAATTGAGTTATAACATGAGGTGATGTTAAACATTGATTTTCTAGAAAAAACAAATGTTTGCTTAAAAAATAGGTAAAATTTTATATTTACGTATATAATTTTTATTGTGAAAATCTGTAGTTAAAATGAATTTTAGAAAAAAAAAATTTAAAGAATGGAGATCGAGCTTGGACTATGTTTTTATTTTAAAGCTTTCAAATTAGGCTGTGACACAAACATCATAATATTTGCACTTCGTTCGCATTCTCCGATGTCTAGTTGATCAATTTCATTCGACTCTTCTTTTTCTGCCCAAAAAATAGATGTATGAAATTTGTAACGAGACTTCTATTAGGTAAAAGAAATCTGTCTTAATTGCATTTCAAATAGAAGATGAGGGTAAAAAACGAAAACCAGATTTTCTGCCCCAACTAATGCCAAGTGATATGGGTTGCGATCGCATGGCACATTCAGTTTACTTTCTGTTATTGCAATGTAAGACCTTCCAATTGCACACGTTTGCCTCCTGCTCACTTTGATCCCTGACTTTCTCCTTTTGTTCAGTTCGAGTCGTTACTTATTTTTAATTTGAGTCCTTTATCTTTAAACCTTCATTATTTAATCCTTCATATTCCACAATTGTCCAAAATCGATCCAATACAAATTTTGCAAATTTACAATTAAGTATCCTGACTTTTCAAATGTTGGATTGAACTTCTAAAACTTCTGATTTTTTTCCGAATGCTCTATTAATTTTTCTAATTGATTATGTGCACTATAGTTAATCTTCAATTTGATGTGACAACCCCAGTTAAGCTCTGAAACGCTCTTTTCACGTCAATTGTGTCGAAGTTAGATTTTACTTACAACTAAACAAATTTACTCTAAGTCCTTGTTTGACATCTTTTATTTTGGCATTTTAAAACGTTTTTTAATTTTTCTACAGTGCTATATTAATTAAATATTGATGATCTATTTGACAGCTTTTTCCTCCTTTACGTGCAGATACCCATTGGGAATGATACAAGTATAGTTTGCTAGTACAAATTTATTTGGAAGACAGATTTGAAAGAAACAAATTGATTTGAAGTTATATGATTGCACGCCATGACATTTGGACCCGCAACTACCTTAGAAACCAACCATTGGTTTATGATAAATTAAAGGCTATCAAACAAGGGCTATATTAGGTGGACAAACGAACAAAATAGCAATAAATAAGCAAGTTTGGAATCCCAAAAAGTGCATAATATGCACTTATTGTTCATCCATAGGCACCTCGCGACATTGACAATCCGATGATCAATCCATTTGTCAATGATGCTCCGAGCTTATCCAGGGTAGAGGGTTCGAGGGTGTTTGTTCTTTTAGCAGAGAAAGATCTTAAGATGCAAGAGGGATTCTTTATATTGAGAGTGTGTAGAAAAGTGGGTGGAATGGTAAAGACTTTTATGTGCTAGGGCTGGAACAAGTTGAGTTCACATATTAAGGTCTTGGTAGTATCCAGTTAGTTGTGGTAGAGACTTTTATGTGCTATGCCAATAGTCATTTTCGTGCTATGTAGGATCACGAATCATTTTCTAGTGAACTTGGCTAGAAAGCCTAAAAAAGAAAGGAAAAATTTGTAACTCGGAATAGATGCTATTTTCGCAACTCCGTTGCTAGTGGACTACTTTTAAGGGCGAGAAACTTTTGGAGTTTCTATTACTTCCTGATCATTACAATTACTTTTTAATATGAGCACACTACATATATCAAAAAGAATGAAGAATCAATTCTTTAGAAATTGCATCAAGGATGTAAATCAAGTTGAGCCAACTTCACATTTTTCAGATTGTGTTGGACTACCTAAAAGACTAGCCAGCCCCTTCTTGCTGCTAATTGAATCATCTCATTGGGTTGACAGTCTATTTAACCAGCATAAAAGAAGTCCCAATGCTCCACTATTTTTCTTTTTATATCATTTATAAATTAACCAAACAAAGGCTTAACCTTAATTTGACCTTTTTGACATTTGACTATTTCAAATTACGAAATACTTATTTGAGAAAAATGGTTCCATGTGAGGGAGGAAATGGTGGTAGATGGCCGGTTGATCCGGCCACTTTTCCACAATGGTCTTTGACCAAATTTAAGTAAAAATAAATAAATAAAGTATTGAAAATCTAATAATTTCTTGTTTTTCAATGTTTATTCATCATCTCCATCTCCATCTCCATCTCTATCTCCATTGCCATTCTTCAAGTTTTTTTCATCCATCTCCATCTTCATATTCAAGGTTTCTACATATTATTTGGTTAAATTTGAAATTTTTTTACTTATAATATTGATGGATAATATGTTTTTAGCTTTAATATTTAAAAATTCAAACAAAAAATTCTTTTATCATGTTTAAAAAATTCAAATTTGTGAAGAAATACAACAAATCTGTTATATGTTAAAGAGGGTTGAGAGATCTGGATGGTCTGGGATTCAGGTAGTCCGGGGTGATTTGGGTGGTTCGGGATCTGGTCCAGTGGCCCGAGGTCCGATAGAGGATCGGGGGGGAGAAATCCAGCTTTTTAATTTTGAAATGAAGGTATGTCTTTTAATGTTAAAAAGGTCATTGTAGTAAATAATTAGTAAGTTAGAACTATGTGTTAAATAGGGTATTTGACGTGGCCATTTCAAAAACTCAACCGTTCCATGTGACATCGCAACTAACATGATGACCCACGAGTTCAATCTAAACAATAATGTCTCATTAAATCATTGTTTAATATAACTCCTCTTTATGTTAGACAATGGTAAATCTTTTTCTTTTTTCTTTACATTGCGATGTCACATCAAAATATTTTTCTCAAAATAAGTATTTCGTAAATTGAGAAAAGTCAAATTATGGTTTCAAATAAGTATTTCGTAAATTGAAAAAAGTCAAATTATGGTTAAGCCTTTGTTTGACAAATTTATAAATGATTTATAAGATATTTAATAGTTGATCATACAAAATATTTTATGAATTGGGGTGGGTGGGATTTGGGAAGAAGATAAACTTTTATCAATTTTATTTTCAATTTATTTTTTGTAATAAATTGTTTAATTAATTATTTTAATTGTTCAATATGAAAAATACAAATTTACTATTTTGTACTTCTAAAATATTAAAAATTTTGGTCAAAATACATTTTCTTGGTTAACTAACTATCAAATGGACGGAAAAATCAAATTTTAAGTAGATTTCGATAAAAGTTATATAATGCGTGATTGAAAAGTTGATAAAGTTATGAATTCAATAAATGTGTGATTAAACTTAATTTAAAATTTTATTATTTTTTAATCGACATCTAATATGAACATGTTTGATAGAAATTAAAATTCGGATTTCATTCTAACTCAAAGTCAACAATTAATCTTAATCACACATTTTATGTGATTCACAATTTTTAATCACACATTTCATCAATATTTAGCAAAATCTACTAAAATTTTTGTTTTAATCTTCCCCAAACAAGGGCTAAATTTTATTTTAAAACTACGAAGCCTAAACATCAAAATATCAAGGATTTTGCTAGTAGTACATCAAAAGATGTACCTAAGGGTTTACACTCCACTCACATGGGGGTGGGACCCACTTAAATAATTTTTTTTTTAAGTGGGTCGCACCCCATGTGGGGGGTGTAACCCCTTAGATACAACTTGATGTACCACTAGTAAAACCCAAATATCAATACCTTAATTTTGTCCATATTCTTGACGTCCTTCTAGTTCTAGGTAAGCTTCTTGTACACCTTGGTGTACATAAAGGTTCAAAGATAGGAAAAAAATATTGAAATTCTGTCAAATTGTTTTTTTTATTTTCTGTGAAATTGTTTTTTTTTTTTTTGGTTATTTGTCAAACACTTTTTGCATCAAGGTGTACATATAACAAAGTCCAATTTGGAGAATTCAATGTTCGATTGTGCTATATATACATAATATATTAAATACACATGATGTAATGAAATATGATTTGAGCCGAATTTTTTCAACTAAAAAAAAAAAATTCTCCACTTCTTTTTTCTTGACATCTCATTTTTATGTAAATCATTATATAACTCTATTATATACATTATTCTTCAAGGTAACCATCAAAAACTGCCATGTTCTCTCACTTGCAAGTTGCAACCAAAAAATTTAAAATCATAACCGACGAAACTTTTAGTGCGGGGAAATAAGTGGAAGTAGGATAATATTTTGGCCTTTTTCCTTTTATTAATGAGTACGTATTATCTAAGTTTAGATCTGATTTCATTGTCAAACTTCTGACGTGCACGCAATAGTATTGACATCAACGTGCAAGCAAACTTCAAATTACATAAAGCATTTTTTTGTGACAGTTAAAGTCTAGGACCATCATACGTCACAATGATGAAAAGTGTGTGAAAGAGAACAAATTTTCACAAAATATACTACTTGGTACATTATTTATGTACAATTTGGATGACATTTGAATATGTGACAAAATCGAGGTAGTTGATTATTTTATGTAATGAAAATTTTAATGATGAAATTGTGTGTCACATGATACAATGTAAAGTGAAATGCCAATTACAATGAATGTATGGCAAGATTAAATTTTTACAATCTAAGGTCTTGTGGCCCTCTCCAACTAGTTGAGGGACAAGACTTTTTTGGGACCGGTCCCTTTCATTAGGAGAGAGGATTAGAGGACAATCAGTGCTCGGGCACCACTGCCGCTTTGCCAACAAGAAGAAACACTACGATGGTGTCGCCACAAGCTATTGCAGAAATTTGAACTGACAAAAAATATTATACATTTATCGAGACAAATACAATAATAAAATGAACAAAGCAAAAACAAGACACCAAAATTTATGTGAAAACTCATAATTGGAAAAATCACGGGTAAATGAGGAGAATTTCAATACAATTAATAATGAATGTATATACAACAAAATCCTTATACTCTCAAATCGGATCTAAAGTTCTCAAAATGTTGTATGGATGTTATGACATCAATACAAGTTGTGAAGAATATATATAAACCCTAAAATTCAAGTTATAGATGAATAAGAGTCCAAAAATGCGTTAAAACACGAAACAAGCCTTCGCCGGATAAACACGCTACCCGAGCATCAGGCGAGCGCCAAGCGAGTGGTATGGCAGATAGCTAAATTGCGACAATTTTTCTCCACGGTCTATAATTTGATCCCTTCAAAACCACTGCAACCAAAACTTTAATACCCATTGAATTTGAGTCAAATTACATCTGAATAAAATATAAATCACAAAAAAAAAAAAAAAAAAGACTTTGCTAGATCAAAACAGCACACAACGAGGGGCAAAAGATTAAACACTAATCAAATATTGGATAAAACAGAAAATTTGAAATTCATAGTTTATTTACTTGCGAGTTCTCAGCTTTATTTCAAACTAGTAGTGCGGCAGTGTCCATCTGCCTTATTCAGTCGATACCCACAGCATTGCAATTATACAAGACAAGGCTTGGAAGGAAGTTAGTTTATAGGCAAGAACTGAGCTTGGTTAGTAGAGTCGGTCCATTTCATCTTGCTCACTTGCTGACCCAAGAAATATTCTACCGAGCCGGATTAAGACCGTCGAATAAGTAACTCAAAGTCGTCGCAAATTCTTTTCTCAGTATAATTATTTATAACACCATTCTTATATTCTACGGAAGAAAAGATTATAATCTTATTTCTATCACCATTGACAAAAAATTCAATCCATCAGCCAAGTTGTTCAAAAAATAAAAAAATCGTTGGGTCATTTTTAAGTCATCCGTTGCTTTCTTAATTACTTTTTAGTTGAATAATGAAATGATAACCAATTTTTATGTAATTCTCATATATATGTCCTATATCATCTATCGATAAAAAAAAACTATCTGCTATTCACTCATTTACAACTAACAAGCACAGTATCATGCCTTCCAACATTACTAAAGAAGTGCTCCATGACCTCTCTCCTTTTCTCGTAGTCTACACAGATGGAACCATCGAGAGATTCGTGGAGACACCTACTGTCCCGCCGTCGCCGGAAGACCCAACCACTGGCGTAGCCTCCAAAGACATAATAGTCATTTCACCGGAGGTTAAAGCTAGAGTATTCCTCCCAAAGCTGACAGTCTCCAACCAAAAACTCCCCGTTTTAGTCTACTACCATGGCGGTGGATTTATCGTCGATTCCCCCTACTCTTTGCTCTTCCATCGTTACATGAACATTTTAGCCGCCGAAGCAAAAGCTCTAATCATTTCTGTCGAATACAGGCTCGCCCCTGAACACCTTCTACCTATAGCCTATGAAGATTCATGGACTGCCCTTCAATGGGTGGCGTCTCTCTTTATTGCAAATGCTAGTATCGAAAAGGATCCATGGGTTACTAAACATGGAGATTTTGGTAAATTGTATATCGGCGGGGACAGTGCAGGTGCCAATATTGCGCATAATATTGTTCTCCGAGCTGGGATGGAACCTTTGCCTGGGGATGTGAAAATCATGGGTTTATTTCTATCTTGTCCTTATTTCTGGGGATCAAAACCAGTTGGGTCGCAATCAAAAGAAGATTTGACTGGTTTTGCATATAAAGCTTGGATGTGTGTTTATCCAACAGCCGCTGGTGGGATTGACAATCCGATGATCAATCCATTTGCAGAGGACGCCCCGAGCTTATCGGGGCTGGCGTGTTCAAGGCTGCTGGTTTGTTTAGCAGGGAAGGATGCATTTACGCCCAGAGGGATTCTTTACGTTGAGACTCTGAAGAAAAGTGGGTGGAATGGTGAAGTGCAGCTGGTGATGGTTGATGGTGAGGATCATTGCTTTCATATAGCCAATCCTAACACTGAGAAAGCAAAGGATCTGATTAAGCGTTTGGCTTCTTTCATTTCTTAAACATCTTCTCAAATAAACATGCAGATTCAGGTTAAGGTAGTTATTTCTGTTGAACATGTTTGTTCAAGCTTATAAAATTACTTATATGTAAGATTACATTTTTATGTGTAAGTTAATATAAGTAAATAACCTTGAAATAAAATTAAATAAGTTCTTTATTGGTTAGAGTTGAAAATAAATTATTTAATTTAGTTAAATAAGTAAGTTCTTTGGGTATCTAATTAAAGTATGGGGTAAGTATGTGCAAAGACCAATTTCTTTTAGAGTTATATTTCATGTGGGCTCAAGTATTTACGAAAACCATAAATATGTTTAAGGATCACATTTCATAAGTGATTCTCGTTTTTTGTGTCATCTCATCAAAATAAATAAGAATAACAAGATAATACATATTGAAAAGGAAAATCTTGAACCAACGGTCAACAATTAAGAAGAAGAAATTGAAGCAACCAAAATTATGGAACAAAAAATCAAAATCAAGAAACAAGCAATAAAAATTATGAAGCCGAAATCAAGAGATTGCAATTGATCTTCAATATTCAAGATCTAAGATCAAGACACAGTAATAAAGATTATTCTCAATGACCACCCACTATGTTCCACATTTAATAATTCTTTTTTATGATTTGACATGAAGTATCTTAACAATAAAGTATTTAGATTGTCAAGATTTTGAGATTTAAAGTTTTACAAAAGGGTTAAATCTACCAATGATCGCCCAATTTTATACTTAATGTCATTATGACCATTCAGTTTGATTTTGTTTCACTTTATACAAAGTCATCGTTTTACCTATTTCAAAATTAGCGAAAATAGTGAAAAGAAGTTGGGTGGTCATGGTGAAATGTTATATGAAATTAGGTGGCCTAGTGAAACGTTATATGAAATTAGGTTACTATGGTAAAATAAAATCAAATTGTATGGCTATTGTAATACTAAATATAAAGTTGGGTGATCATGGTGACACTAAGTATAAAGTTTGATGACCATTGTTGAATTTAATCCTTTTATAAAATCTAACCTAACAAACACACCAGGTAAAATATGTAAGAATTATTTTTTTCAATTAATATTGCAAGCATTTCTTTAATTTGAAATGGGCCATAGGAAAAAATCAAGCTCAAACTGTCTCTAGAAACCGCCAATTTGGTGCTACATGACCCGTTGCAAAATGGCTTTAAACCACATGAAATCATTTTAAAACGATTTGATTTAGATTTCAGTACTTTATCTAAAGTTGAAAACCAAAAAAACAACTTTTAAGAATTGAAATCTGTATAAATCAAAACTTTAAATTTCGACAAATTTGGTTCAAATTGGACTATTGTTGAACTTCAAAATTAAAATATTAACCTCCAAATAAAGCTATAAATACTAAAGTTTAAAATATGAGCTCTTTGGTCATTCGCCCTCGGCGCAAATATCGAAGTCTCGAATAACATAACCCATTCTTTTTTGTTGACGTCGGAACCCGCAGTCGCTACTCGTGAGTGCGCACTAGGTAAACCTCGCTCCATGTGCAATAACACGTAAACCACAGAGAGATAAACCGTACTAGGTAAGTCCGGTGCGACGGGCTCGACCGAGAAAGTGTTGGCAGGGGATTCGAACTCGTGATCTTCGGTCTCCACATTTACCTGCTCCACCAACTCGGCCACCCCCGAAGAGGTAACATAACCCATTCTTGCTCTCAAAAGATGAAGATCATGAAGTTCTTGTTGAAAAATATCAAGTTGTATTGTGGCTTTATACTGTTTTATTTTATTTTTAATGGATTTAGCTTAAGAAAGTATCTGGAACATTTTTTGTAAGTTTTATTGCTGTTCTTAAAAAGAAAATTTCGCGTTAGTTAAATCTTCGAAAATATTAATCAACATATAAAGATTTGTTACTCATATTAACAAGATTGACCATTTAATCGGAACTTCAAGTCTTAGTAGGCTTTCAGAGTCCATTAAATGCCAAGAAGCAATTTGATTCAGCTAAAAAATGACCACACAAATTTCAAATTAATGGTTTGCAAAATTAGTCACCGTCTGCGTGACATGTTTAGGAATAAATTCTACATCAATTGGATAACAATATTGAACTTTTAAGATGAAACTTCGAATCATACTAATTTTGTTGGTGTTTAAATTTATAGTTTACTTATTTCGTCGTCATTAAAGTAGAAAAATAATTTTAATTACTCGACTAGTAACGTTAGAGCAGGTAGGAAGAAAAGTATATGCAATTTAAAACTTAAACCCAATTTGATTTAGGTTTAATTTTTCTTAAACAGTTTAATTTGAAAATACGTTATAAACCCTCCAAACCTAACCTGTTACACCCTTGAATTATAAGAGGAATGTGGTTGTAATGTGTGTTACGCGTTGACATTGTAATATCCATATCAAACGTAATTGCATTGGCCTTCTAGAATGCGGTATATGACTCCAAAACTAAGAGGTTAAGTTTTACCAATTTTAAATTTAAGATACTAAGGTTTAAAATTAAGAAACTCAGATTTTTTTTTAAATTTTATTTATAAATTAATTAATTAATTAAATATATTAAAGTCACAATTCCATATAATTTGGTCACAAATTCAATATAATTGGTCACATATTATTCAATGATCACAAATTACAAAGTTTATATGTCACAAATTATTTCACGGTCACAATTCAAAAAATTTATAGATCACAATTTGTTCATTGGTCACAAATTAGAAATTTTATAAGGCACAATTTATTCATAGGTCACAAATCTATCAAATTAATAAGTCACATATTATCCATTGGATACATATCACAAATTTTATGTCACAGATTATTTTACGGTTACAATTCAAAAAATTTATAGATCACAGTTTGTTCATCAGTCACAAATTAGAAATTTTATAGGTCACAAATTATTTTACGGTCACAATTAAAAAAATTTATAAGTCATAATTTGTTTATCTGTCACAAATAAAAAATTTATACGCCACAATTTATTTATCGGTCACAAAACACAAATATTATAAGTCACAATTTAGTAGATAGTCACAAATGATCAAATTATCGGTCATGAATTAACAATTTTTTAAGTCACTTTATTTCTTGATCAAAATTTATATTTTTCACTGGTCACAAGTTGTTTATTGATCACAGAATAACCAATTAAACGGTCACAGTTAACCAAATAATATGTTACCACAAACAACATTCATGACACCACCTCACCACTGCCTCAGCAGCATAGTCGTAGTCGCCACCACAAAAACAGCCACCACACAAAACAAAACCACCACACAACCACCAAATCCACCACCACAAAAACTGACACCACACAGCCTAACCCATACTCCACCATCCCGCAACCCCACTCCACTCAACGACCATCATCAACACTAACGGCGCCTCTACCACCACCACCTCACCACCATCCAGTCATCCTCACACCCACAAAAAAAAATGAAAAAAAAAAGAGAGAGAGAAACAACGTCATCGCTTTGTCCGCAGCGACGATCTGTTCCCCATGTCGCTGCATCCCATCCCCATAACCACCTGCTCCAACAACCACCTCCACTTCTATCTCCAATCAGCTATCGCACCACCACTGTCACCTAAAAATTCACCATCTATTCATACATTACCATAGCATAGCCACCACCCCACCAACAAAATCCCCAAACCCAACATCGCCGTCTATACATACATTGCAAATCAGTCCCAACTCCACCACAACAAAATCAGAAAAAGAGAGGTAAACAAGAAAACCCTATTTTTGTAAAATCAAATTCCAACTATTGCTGTATTGAATTTAAATCCCCAAAAATATAGTAGATCTCATATGTAGGATCCTGGAGAAGGTGATCGGTGCAGTGCTACTATACAACGATGATACTATCGCGACTCAGAGCTCCTAAAGAAGGTGATCAGTGCCGCTGCGCAGCACCGATACTTCGCGCTGCGACTCTCTGAGCATGGCAGTGGCCTTGCAAGATTGTGCGCCGGGTTGCTGGGGCACCGATGTTGTGATGGTGGAGGTATGGTGCCGGCTGTGTGATGGCTGCGAGGATAGAGAGAGGGCAGAGAAAAACGGGCGGTGAGGATAGAGAGAGGAGAGAATGGGGAGGATGAAATAATTAGGCTTTGGGTAATTATGATTTAGACGGAAAAGGTAGATGAAATAGATGAATTAATATCTAACATTTGAAATAAAAACTATCATGTCTGAAATTTGAAATATAATCTTGAAAACTCTGATTTCGTGTAATTTGCACTTAAAAAAATTTGAATTTTGTCTTCAAAACCCTCTTTCAATAGTTTAATCAAATGCGAGGACAGTTTTCTTTCTCTATTTACTAAAATTTTGCTCATGTTTAGGATTATTTAAATTTTAAATTAGATTAGTCAAAACATCTTTTTATTACTAAATATTCACAAATGCTACTCAATTATATTTAAACAACTTATAAACCTTCGCAAAAGGCATTTAGCTAGTGTTTGTTTGATCTACTTATGTTTAAACAACTTATATTCATCATCTTTTATCAAAAATTATTTAAACTTTAATCAAAAACTTTCTCAAACAACCCCACTTTTTTTTTCTTTTGAAGCCCTCGAAAGGAGAATACTTCTTATAATAATAATAATAATAATAATAATGGGAAAATTTTCTATCCTACCTCATCAACACCACTTTTACAATATGTTTAATATATTCATTTGGATATTATAAAAATAAATTATTGTTCCTACATTTCTCTCATGCATCCCTCCGACAAACGTGACATTGAAATATTCCGGGGCAATCAATATTATAATGTAACGAGTAATATTATTCATATATTCCACATGTTGACGACTTTGGCCAATTATAAAATTAATACATAGATCATCACTGACGACTACTACCATAGGCTATGACAAAACCGTGAGATTTAAAGAGTTTTATAATATACTATTAGTTGTAAAATAATTATCGTTTATAAATGGTCATAGTAACCTATCACCCTAATTATAATCTATAAATATAGGATCTCGATTATCAATAAATACGTACAAATTTATGGACTCTTTCTAATTTCCTTTCTTATTCTCTCTTCTAATTCTTGTATTTCTTTATATTTTTATAACACGTTATCAGTACGAAACACTAATAAATTGAGGTAGTATAGCAATTTCTCTTCCATTAAAAGAAATACAACAAATTTTAACCAACCGAGTTCATAAAGGAACTCTTCTTCTCCGTTCAAACAAGAGAAGAATATATTATTCTTGATAATGTATCAATTTAAATCAATATTTCCAAAAAAATGTTGTTGCATTGTCATGTATTAATATTTAAGGAGAATATTATTTTGTTGCTACTAAATAAGCAGTATTAATATTCTTGAAGAAATATAAACTTTATCATCTATGTTTAAAAAAATATTTTTTTGTTGCTTTTTCAATTACACGACTTTATACCAAATAATATTTTTGTATTGGTCCCATAAATAACTTTGAACTGATTAAATATTTTCTGAAAAATAAAAATGTGTTAGCACGATATTCATGAAGAATATGGTGACGCTCATGAAGAAAATACTATGCAAGTATATTACAAAAGATATATATTTTATATATATACGTGCTTTATATATTCATCTTGCTCATTTTTATTTTTATTTTTTTAGTATATGCAATGATGAAAATCCTTTTATTTTTTTTGGTAACTTGTGCAATTAAAGTAAAAATTGTGTTCCACAATTAGATGCCCAATTTTAGAATTTGCTCACAGACTTTCATATTATAGCGGGTTTTTAGTCTATAAAATAATATGCGTGGTTATATATATATAATCTGATTAAATTAATTTTATTTTGTTTTGTTTAATTTGTTTTAATTAAATAAATAAGAATAGGTAAAATAAAGAGTAGGACGCCAACTACATAGATTAAGAAAATACTAAATAATGCTAATTAAGATTTTAAAATATAGAATTAATTAAGGTTTAAGATTCCATCAAAAGTAAACTAAATTTATTTTGTTCATGTCGAATATTGTTACATTTTAACGAGATTAGAATTCACAAAGAAAAGATAATTTATTTTTATCTTTAAACATACGAGAAACATGATAAAATATATAATACACATCCAAATTAAGTAAGGAATCCCCATTTGAATGATTCAGAAGCTAACATCGATGTCTGGGCATAACAAAATAAGAAACGGGAATATACACTATTAATTGGAGGTTACAAAGATAGAGGATAAATAAAGGAAAAGTCTACTTAGTTGCTTGGAATGTGTTGTGCGTAGACTTGAAGGGACTCATTGTTCATATCAATGACCCAATTTCAGTATAAAGTTAAAACAAACATGGTTTGTTGCAGTTACTAACGATGTAGTTGTATTGGATCTTCCATCCACCAATGAACCAAAAAGTGACAAAAAGCCATTCATGTAGCCAACCCAACCATTATTGTAAACAAGACTTAGTTTGCATCTTTGTTGGTGTTTTTTTCATAATTTTGGATATAAGGAACGCATAAGAGATGTGCTAGAGACATGTTAAGGAAGTTGCAACATATTAAAGACATACTCTGACACATTGAAGCATGGTTTTAAAAAACCCAATTGAAACCCAGATTAAGGCCCGCCTCAAGGTGAGGCATGCATAAAAAAAGCGCCAAACCACTGATTGTGAGCTAGTTTTTGGAAGCTTACATCTCAATTGTGCAAGGTACACACCTCACAGCACCACTTCAAAGCTTGTGACCCACAAAACATGAGAATTCTCATTAATTTGGGAATAACTACCTACCCATTAGAACATTAAAAATTGTCTCTCTTATACCTGCTTTAGGAATAGTTAACTTTCCCACCAACTCAAATAATAGTTTCTTGATAGCTTTTTCTTTTGCTTGTTTCCAAACTTAAATTGATTATTTATGATGTACTGTGAGCTTATATTGCATTTTAATATTTTTGACATTTTTTTGGTTCACTATGAGGCTTATGCTTCCAAACACCTCATGAAGGAAAACGAGTCAATACTCGATTATGCCTTTTTAAACATTGCATTGAAGGAGCCTATTGGGATCAAAATGTTATTTGAATTGAAAAAACAAAAGATGGGCATGGTATAACATGAAAAATATTTCGGTTGTAAGGAGAAGTATAGGCAATTGATTTAATATTGTAAGAACAAGGAATAGAAACGAATACACAACTTATTTGCCTCTGACGCACCTTGTCATTGTCCAACCATCTCTAGTGTGCTTCATTGAGATCTTACCATTTATCAACTATTCTTTTAATTGAAACCCAAATAAAATACTCTTATATTTTACGCTTGACTGGACTTTTCAATATCGTCTATTATCAATTAATTTGTGGATGAAATATAGCCTACGTTTGGCCCCCATTTTTTCAAAAATACATTTTTTTCAAAACTTATTTTCAACCACACATTCACCCATAAAATAATTTTACACGTAAACTCAAAATTGTTCCTTATTTTTTAACCACACATTCTCTAACAAAACACTTTTTCCAAAACGCATTTTGGCCCAAAAATGGGGCTCAAAGAAGGGCATAGTTTTTATATTCAACGTGCCCCATATATGTTGCAACTATTTGAAAGTAGATGTCCCCATTTGTCTGTGTTTTCTAATGGTACTCTATATTTGTGTTTGCTTCTTAGCTTAAACAACTTGATGCATGAAAGGTTTTATCACAAGTATGAAACAAAACCTGTTCTTGAGCAACAATCTAAAGTCAATCTACCGGAAGAACAAAGAGGTGGGTCCACAAACTAAAATATATGGTCTACTTAGAATAGTTTCTGCTTTTTGTGCAACAACAATTCTAAAAAATTATCCAAATAGACGACAAAACAGCTTCTTAGACAGAAGTAGCTTTTGATTTTTCAAAACGGCCCTTAAGATTTGCAGAAGGATTTATATCTCATATACTTCAAGTATGGACAAGTTTAAATACAACATACAATTAAAATTAGAAAAAGTAATAGAAGAAAAAAATCTGGAAGACCAGAATACAAAGCATGTTTGGCTGAGCTTATAAGAGTCTATAAGCAACACAAACGCAGACACGAAAGGAATGTTTCAGCATACCTCAGTTTTCCAAGGACGATACCAGATTCGTTAGAACGAAGAAGCCCAATATCTTCAGGAGATATAATCTCATATGTGTTCTTATGTTTAAGCATTCCGTCCTATAAAAATGTTAAAGAGGGAAAGAGACAACAAATTTAGGGAAATAAGGAGCTACAGTTTCAAAAGGTGGACTCAACAGTAGACCAATTAAACAAAATACAAAGCGTTTTGACTGAGCAAGAAAATTGATACATTTAAAAGAAAAAGGGAAATGAAATACCATTTAAAACAAAGTAGGGGAAAAGAACAAACATCAGGTGAAGCATTAAATAAAAACATGACCTAAGAAAAGGAAGCATTAAGTAGGTCTTGTCTGCTAGATTCCGTTCCTGTCATTCATTATCGTTTAGGTCCTATGTTCTGACCCAATGAGATGTGAGCCTAATGGGTGACATACTTAGTTTATTTTTCCTCCATTGTTTCCTTTCCTTATTGTTAGTTATTCTTTTTAGGAAGAAAAAAGTCCAATAGGCTACAACTCCATAAAATCATAAACAGAATTAAATAAGTTACTAAGAATAGAATAAGGATTTTCAAATTCCAACAAATTAAAATGGCTATGCCATGCCAAATGGACACAGCACAATCAAAGCTAAGGATGTAAGGCTCTTAGACCAAAGTAATGCATCCAGATATATTAGCTTACAACACGAACCTGATGGATGCCACTCTCATGAGCAAAGGCATTGGCTCCAACAATTGCTTTGTGTGGCTGCACGCGCAGCCCACTATATTCTTCTACCTAGAAACAGTGTAAATTTCGTTACAATAAAAACAAATTCAATCAAGAAAAACTAGATTAAATTCAAAAGATTCTTAGGAGACCGCACCATCTTGCTAGCCATAACAATATGTTGTGTATTAATCCCTGTATAAAGACCATTTAGTACTTGCTCTCCACGGCATTTTAAGGCCATTACAACCTGCAATGAGAAAGTAAGAAGCAATCATTTAAATTAAAAATAAAGGTGAAAATATGGTTAACTAGAACAACTTATAAGCCATGATACACTGACACGGACCCGTGTCCGACACGACACGTGTTGGACGCACCGACACGTTGATTAAATTATTTAAAATTCTCTGATTATAGTATAAATTTAATTTTATACTATTTATTAATTTTTCTTGTTGAAATCTTTTAAATATAAGTACCTATTTGTTATTTAATAATAACTTTGAGTTAAAAATATATAATATCTTTTAGGGACAATTGCAGCAAAACCCTCAAACCTTTTAAATATTAGCAACCTTTCCCCGAACCATTCTATCGTTGTAGCTGTCACCCACAACCTTTCAAACCGTTGCATGTATGGCCTTTTGAACCGTTTTCATCCAAGAAGCCATCAGTTGACCACCAAAATCGAAATTGACCACTTTCTTTATAATTTCAAAAAGGTAAAATAGTAATCTTATATTCATCGCATCAGATAATTAAAATAATTACATTAAAAAACCACAAAATTAAAAGGAAAAAAGGGGGAAAAACTGTATCTTCTTCTTCTTCCTCCCACCCCATCCCCAACCCCCTCCTAAAATCATAAAAGTGGCCACGCCACCACCGGCCACCACCACCTCAAATCACCTTTCTCTTCTCACCAAATCACCCTCAAAACGTCACAACCCCTGCCCAATCATAAATCATCGCTGATGTCGATTAGTGGTGATGATGGTTCGTATTTGTAGTTAAGGAGCAGCGACGGGTGAAGCTCACACCCCAAATCAAAGCCTCTATCCACTTAAAACAATTATGAGGAACAATCCTGGAATTGAATGGAGTTCATTTGATTTCTGAACATTATTAATTGTGAAAACACATATGACTTCGTATGGTGAAAGAGAGTGGTAATTTGCACTAGTTGTCTCTTCATCCATGAAAGTTGCTCCACATCTTATGCTACTGCTCTGAAGAATCCATTTTTTTTGAAGGTTTTAGGATTTGAATTTGTAAATGCCGATAGTGGGCTTATGTTTCGGGTTTGATTTTTTTTTTTTGGCCATCGATGTACAAGGAATTTATCATATCGTTTTGGGCATCCACATGTTGTCTTCATTGACTGTCTACATATTTTTGAAATTTATTTGTTTCATTCCAAGTTGATGACGGCAGCGAGCGATGATGGATACGGAGGCGAGTGGTCGGGGTACATATTAGTATTCTTTTCTTTCGATTTTGGTAAGGCGGTGGTGATGGTTTGAGGCTGTGGTGGTGTCGGTGCTAGGTGGCGGTGGTAGAGTTCCGGTGGCAATTGCAGTAGTCGATGGTGGCAGTGACCGGTGGTGACATGTCCAATTTTATGATTTTACGAGGGGGTTGGGGGGGTTTGATGTGATGAATATAAGATTACTATTTTACCCTTTTGAAATTATAAAAAAATGGTCAATTTCAATTTTGGTGGTCAACTGACCGTTTCTTGGATGGAAGTCGTCCAAAAGGGCCTTATAAGCAACGGTCGGAAATGTTAGAGGTGAGAGTTGTAATGATTCAAAGTTTTGAGGAAAGTCTGCTAGTGTTTCAAAGGTTTGAGGCTTAAGCTGCAATTATCCATGTTTTTATAAAGAAAGAAAAATGACAATGATAGAGTGTTCGAGTAGTGTCAGTATCCGACACATATCAACACGGACACGCTACCCTAATTGAATTGTTCGTGCAACAGAGCTTATAAGCCTCAAAAGTTAAATATCAATTGATATATAAAAGGTAATGTTCAAGGGAGGAAGAGAAGAAAATGTGAGTTAATGATCATAACAAGTTTCAAATATTTTGATGTCTGACCGGACACAATGACCCTCTTAGAGATAATCCCAAGAATTGCGAGGCAATGAAGTATACATAAATTTCCCAATAGCTATTAGGCATTATTTCTTACTAACTATTCAGCCATAATAAAAGTTCTCACAATAATTCTGAATTTAGCAGAAAAGAAGGACCAAGCACAAAGGTATATAGGAACAACTCTTTAATATTTAGGATGTTTGGAGTACATAGAGCATGTTAGGCTAAGCTGAAGAGTTACTTTTCAAGAAAATAAATTCTTATTTTAAGGTTTGTTTGAGCCCTATTTTTTGGGAGAATAATTTTTGCAATAGCGATTTTTTGGAAAATGTGGATAAAAAAGTAGGAAAAGTTTTGGATTTGTATGTAAAATTATTTTATTAGGAGAATGTATTATCGAAAATGAGTACAGGGAAAAATGAGTTTTTAAAGGATGAGGCTCGAACAAGGGCTTACTTTCTAGAAAAGCAAGTTCTGTTGGTAAAAAAGTCAGCTTTTTATAAGTTACGATTGGATAAAAGTTGAACTTTTTAAGCTGAGCCAAACATGCACATAGATCCATTGCAAGCGTGTTTCTGCTGTTTGCAGTAAAAGAATTACTGAAGAAAGGAAATTCGTGAACAGAAAAGACCACTCACCTCCTCTAGTGAGGCATTACCAGCTCTTTCACCAATGCCATTGATGGTCACCTCTACTTGCCTTGCACCAGCACGTGCCCCCTTAGAAAAATGAGCTCCAATGTGAGCACAAGATGAAGTTGGTTATGTAAAAAGCTTGGATCACAGCAAAAGGAATTACCAACCTCTAAAGTATTAGCAGTAGAAAGTCCCAGGTCATTCTGACAGTGCGTAGAAATAATTACATTCTCAATGCCAGGAGTATTGGCTTTTAGGTTAGCAATCAGCTGACCAAATTCAGTAGGCAAAGTGTAGCCTACTGTATCAGGGATGTTAAGGGTTGTTGCCCCAGCCTTGATAACCTCTCCCAGAATTTGGTAAAGAAACTCTCTGTCAGATCTGTAAGAAACCAAAGGAAGAAAAAGTGAGTGAAC
Organism: Fraxinus cuspidata; assembly: GCA_903798385.1. Classification (NCBI taxonomy): domain Eukaryota; kingdom Viridiplantae; phylum Streptophyta; class Magnoliopsida; order Lamiales; family Oleaceae; genus Fraxinus; species Fraxinus cuspidata. Next base: position 33,816 of record CAIGRP010130461.1, read on the forward strand.
ATAAAGAAAAATTCTCTGTCGTTCTTGTCGTCGAGCAATTTTAAGCACCAACTTCTCTTGTTATAAATAATGGAAATAAAAATAAGAAAATAATGTTGACTGGTGTGGCTAACAACCAATGTTAATACTACGGTCTTTTAGTAACATTTTATGTTCAGATTTTCTAGTCAACTTCAAGAGCATGCAACAAAAAAGCATACAAATTCTAAGAGTTCTCAGGGTTATACACCCATTATTTAACATATTCAAATTATTCTATGAGCCCGAACCAGACCACTTACAGTTGAAGCACATAGCACTTTCATGCTTCTAGAAGTAAAGCTTTTTGATGAAATTGACTACCATTCCAAAGATGAAACTAATACTATAAAAACCGAGAAGAAGCCAACATAAGAAAACATCCTCATTTTCCAACGGAAAGGGAAAAAAAATATCTGTGCTTTCTGGTCGAATATATCCTGAAACGCGTTTTAACAATTTTAACATATGGCACAGCATAAAATGTTTTGAGAAATTAACTTACATTTGACTTACAAGTTTTCTATTTGGTTTAGTATATGTATGTACACACACACACACACATATATATACAGACAACCTTCAAAACGAATATTTAGCGAATTGAAACACATGGTTCTTAATATAATAATATCCGAAACTAAAGGATGTACAGCTAATTTATAAAGAATTTTATTATTACAGGATACAATTTATCAGAAGCACCTTTTCATCAATTCTGTTTGAAAACTAGAAAATGGTGGCAGAAACAACTATATTCTAAAGGAACGTATACTCAAAGGTAACTTTCAGCCCACAGACAGTACATCATAAGAAAAAGAAAGAACTCATTTTGTTCACTATAATAATGTATTAAATCAACTAGTTTATCCTCCATTTCTTTCCTTAATACTCCAAATTTTACACGCAAGGTCTGTTTTTTAGGAATCAAAACAGACTGTAACCCCTATCAAACGGATAAATTGATAAGGAGCCTAATCTGTAGTACTTATTTCGATTATTGTCATCAAAAAGAGGAAAGTAGTGACCCTTAATTCGACAAACCTTCCAGCATCTTCGGGGCTAAATTCAACATCATTACACCCCAAGCTCCTTGCATGGGCCACCATGCTCCTTGCCTTCTCAATCACCTGCTCGGGTGTCATCTTCAATTTGTACTTCATATGGATTTCACTGGTGGCAATGAACGTGTGAATCCTGGGCTTCTTTGCCCACTTCACAGCCTCCCATGCCTTCTCAATATCCTTCTTGTTACACCTAGCCAAACCGCATATAACCGGCACGTGCACCTCCTGACCATCGCCATCACCGGAGTCAACATTTCCTACCTCCCCGGCAATAAATTTCACAGCCTCGAAATCAGCCTCGGAGGAGGCAGGGAATCCCGCCTCGATAATATCCACGCCAAGCCTGGCAAGCTGGCGAGCGATGTCGAGCTTCTCCTTGGTGGTCATTGTGGCGCCGGGAGACTGTTCGCCGTCACGCAGTGTGGTGTCGAAGATACGCACGTACTTAGGGTCAGGAATATGGTTGGGGATATACTCCGGTCGGTGGCAGCGGAGGGAGCAGCGGAGGATAAGCACATTTCTGTCTTTCGGGTGGTTGAAGCGGAAGAGGGTGTTGAGCTTATTGGAGTGAACTGAGGTAGAAGGGGTTATCGGCGGGTGGTGTCGGCAGATGGAAGAAGAAGCCGCCATTGCCATTGATGAAATGAGAAAATTTTCAGCGAATCCGACAGTGGTGGGTTGGGGTTTAAAGTGGCATTTAAACCCTAGGCCTATGGACGAGGTAGAAGGCTGACTCACGGTCAATATTAGAGTGCTGGAAAATTGCATGGCAATTAAAGTAATTAATTATAACACTTAAATCTAGGTGCTCGTTTGATTTTTTTTTTTTTTAATACATTTTAATTTATTTTCAATCGCACATTTATTTTATTATTACACGTAAATAAAAAAAAAAATTCTTTTTTTATAATATATTTTTTCATCAATCTACTATTTTAAAATATGTTTTTAAAAAGAAATACAGCTCAAACACCCCACCAGACATTTATAAATATTTTGATTAAAATTTATTTTTCTGTCAAATCAATTTTATTCACATCTCCTAAATTTGGGTTAAATCATTGACCACCCAACTTTTTACTTAATATCACGTTGACAACTCAATTTGATTTTGTTTTACTGTGATCACCAAACTTCATGCTTAGTGTGACATTTACCACCAAATTTCATACTTAGTATCACATTTACCATCAAATTTGATTATATTAAATAAAATTATCGGGTGGCTTGATTAAAATTAATTATGAAGTTGGGTAGCTCTCTCGTGAAGCAAAATCAAATTTGATTGCCAATATTACGTTAAGTATGAAGTTGAGTAACCGTTGATGAATTCAACCCCCAAGTTTTGTTAGTACTTATTCACTTTTTGTCAAATCACCTCTTGTAAAAAGTGGACAAAGTAGAATAAAAGGAATTCCAATTCTGCATCTTAAATGAAATGAAGATACGATAGGCATAAGCAGACTAATGATTGCACGAGTTTGGATCTAGATCTGACGGTCTCTAGGGTTCGTATAGAAGTGATTATTTGAAAAGTGATTTTACGAAGAAAAAAAATTGTGATTTAAAAGTATGAAAAACTCGAAAAATTATTTTTTGAAAAAATATATGGTTGAAATTGTGTGCAAGGAAAAATGAATTTTAAATATACTTACTTCCATGCACGCACTTATTTATAATGTTTATTTCATTTTTCTCGTGTTTCAATATTATATAAAAATAAAAACTAAAAAATTATTTGTTCTTTCACGGGATATATTGAAATTTGGATTATGTTACGTGTACATAACAATTTACATATTTATCAACAAATTAAACATTTTTCTTGAAATTTTACATACTACCAAGATAAATAGTCTGCTTTGAATAGTATTTTTTTTGAGAACATATGGTTTAAAAATAGGAAATTTTTTTGATTTACGTGTAAAATATTTTATTATGTGAATATATAGTTGAAAATAAGTATGAAAAATAAATTATTTTATTTTAAAGGAAGTCAAACAGGGGCTTAATTAAATTGAATATATAAGCCTATGTTTAGCATCATTTTTTCAAAAGCATGTTTTCAACCACACATTCACCTATAAAGTAATTTTACACATAAACTCAAAATTTTTCCTTATTTTTTTATTTCACGTCTCCAAAAAATCACTATTCTAAAATACATTTTTCCATCAATAATGAGGCTCAAGGAGAGGGTAAGTGTGATGCGTGAATTTGAATTGAAATAGATTGAGTTGTGTCAAATAGGTATGTGATATAATTTTTTCGACACATAGCAAGAACCACAAGGTTCAATTCTCCTAAGTGATCGACAACGAAGTAGTGTTATATCCAATTGTGATGTATTAAATATATGATATGTGTTATTTCTTATATATAACTTCAAGCAAGTTCTAATTAAAGCAAAGCTTATTTACAATTTTGATTGCGAGACATATGGTATTTGTTTAAACCAGTAATAACCATTTTACAGGGCTAAATGCTCCTAGGTTGATGAGAATGAAATAATAAGATTTTTAGTTAGTTGTAAATAAAGCAAAGCTCGTTTGAAACATACGGGAAACAATCAACTTATAAAATAATAGTATTTGCATAATTATAGGGGATATTTTAAGTTCGTTTTCCTTGTCATGAAAATTATTATCTGTAAGATAAACTCCGGTTAAAATTTACTTTTTCTGATTTTACATCAGATTTAGTAGCATATGTATTGAACATGTGTATATGCGTGCATAGAGTTCTAGGTTTTGTTTGAACCCATTTTTTGGAAAAACAGATTTTGTAATAATGATTTTTCGAAAAATGTGTTGTTAAAAAATAAGAAAAGTATAGAATTTAAGTGTAATTTATTTTATAGAAAAATACATAGTTAAAAATAAATTTGAAAAAAAAATTAAATAATGTGGTTCAAACAGGGACTTAGTCTTTTAAGTTGTCAGATAATCTGTTTTCAAATTATCTAAATTAAAAGTAGAAAAAACGACTTAACCAAACACGCCCATGTTGTTTAGACCGGGAATAGCCGGTTGGTGTTATACCGTGTCAGGGGACCAGAATGAATGTGGTCCACTTAACGACGTTAATTGGTGTCCAGTTGAGATTGGGTTAGCAAGTAACGGCGTTTGTCTTCGCCGTTAAGTGGAAAGTTGTTTGTTTTTATGGGCAAGTGGGCCTGTCGTGCTATTTACGGGCAGAATAGGATGGGCGCAATGCGCGCACCCCACTAATCAGGGTCGGCGCACTTTAACCATGGTTACTTTAGTTTGTTGCGACGAAGCACACAATTGCTCCCTGCTTCATTGCGCCCCGGGTTGGAAGGATAATACCATACCAATATAAAATATTAATTAATTTAATTAAGGTTTGCACATATTTCTTTTATTAAATACAACGTATATTAAAATTTATTGACTTTTATTTATTATCTCATTTATAGATCCTTAACTTTTTTTTCTTCATTATATTCTTATTTTAATATGTTATTAATCAAAAAATATTGACGTTAATCATAAATTTTGTTCAAAAATATTATTATCGTACTTTAAAATGAGGATCAAATATTTAATCGTATTTTTACATTATTATTTGTTTCACTTATTTAAAAGTAAAATGAATAAATGAGTATTTTTACTTTATCTAAAGAAAGATTTGGAAAAAAAAAAAAACACAATCAGAAATAATTTATGTTAATTTAAGAATAAGAATGCGATAAAAAATTGAGATATAAATGTAATAATGTGTAAGGATCTTTCATGAAATTAAAGTGTGAATATATGTATTCTTTAATTTGATTGTTGAAACGTGAATTTGTAATATTGATTAATTAGGAAGACAATTCTCATACATATAGCTGAGAAAATAAATAATGTTTAAAAAATTATTTTATAATGCAATGCGATTAGAGCTCTATCAGGCAAAAAATTAGACAAATATTGTTCAGATCTCCGTCTAAATATAAAACAAGCAAACATACTGACTCAACAATTAATTTAACCAATCGAAGGAAACAAAAATTCCAAGAGAGGGCTAAAATTTTGAATTTGATAATGTATTCATTAAACATCAATACATGTAATTATGTAAACTATAAGTTCTCCATTTAAATTTCGTGTGGTTGCAATCCATAAAATGCATTTGAGATGCTCTAAGTCTCTGTTTTGCAAAATTTATCGTTTTTTTTTTATTAATGATAATGATCAAATTTCAATTTCAATCATACATTATAAATAAACCAACGAGTATTATCTATTTATACTCATTTTTATTTTTTTAATAAATTATTTCAAAACAAAGGCTAAAATCAAAAATTAACTAAATACTTGCCTATTTGACTAGTCTAATATGGTCTTAAGAACTAAATCTAGGAGAAGTTATATTTCTTTCTTTTTTAATAACTAAGTACTTTATAAATGGAGTATTTCTTGGCATGTCAACTGATATAGTCAATTTTTAACATTTGTTTGGAAACACATATTTTATGAGATCCACTACTTTTCAATTACACATTTCATCAATATTTATTAAAATTACTAAAAAAAATGATTTTAATCTACAAAAAAAAAAAAAAGCTTAATCTAATTGGAAGGCGTGTCAATTATAGTTACGATCAATATGTTAAATCCAACTCAGTATCTTTTTATGAATGTCACAGATATTCATAACGGCGTGGAATGATGATTGTTAAGGCTGAATTGCGCGTTAACAAATTCGAAATTGGGTCAGCGAGCTCCCAATACGGGGTTTAATTTTTAATTTTTAGCATCCATATAGGCTTCGATTTTCAAAATTGTGAATAATCCATCCATTTCAACTACTAGATATGGACAAAATCTAGATTGCAAAGAGAATAAGCGTCCTAAATATGAACAAGATTGCCAATTAGAAACCAAATTCTCTTCATAATACAATGTATTTGTTTCCTCATTAATGGTAATTTTTTTACTCTTAATCTTTTATTTTTAATAGTATGAGCCGTTGGAAAATTATTATTTTAATTTTTAGTTAGCTCATGGCCCTATTAAGAGCATAAAAAAATAAACGAAGATAGACTTCCTGCTCTAAATAATGTAAAACTAATTATTCAACTTTATTTATTACTCGTGTGTTTCTAAATTATAATAGTTTAAATAATAATTGAGGATACGTATTAAAATAATTTGAAAGTAACTCCAATCAATATAAGGGGTTGTGATCATCATGGAAGTGTAGTATTAGTCTTGCCGACTATAATTTTCTTTAAAAATTGATTGAGTGTTAATCTAACTTACTGTTGTAATACCTTTCACCATTTGAATTGCCCTTCGTCTGGCTCTCAATCATGACTGATCAATCCAACTACTTGCGTCGACCAAACCTTTCTTTATGGTACTCTATTCGATTAGGTCTATACGAGTCAACCCTCATATTTTGTTAACGAGCAACATCCTATAAACATCTATTGTCTAAAGAAAGCTCTTTATGGCCCGAAAGAGGCACATCACACCTAGTATACCGAAATTAAAAGCTTCATTTTTTAATGTAGTTGTGTCAATTCTAAGAGTGATTCTTTCTCTTCGTATATTTTACTTGGATGTCGATGAATTATTATTATTGTTAATGACTCTCGTGCTTCATCATGTCAAACACACAATTCACCGTGGATTCTTTTTAAAAAAATACGGTGGTGCCAATCTCTCCACTCTCCCTGGTGAGGATTGGACAAGGAATCATGATGTCTGCACATTCACCTTTGCTTACATTGCTCAACTTGGTGGAAAATCGGTATCTTAGTGATCTAAAAAGCAAAAAATATAGTAGGACACTCGTTTATGGAGGTTGAATATTGAGCACCGACTTCTTGCAGTACTGAAGTATTTAGGGGTAGCAATGCACCCAACTATCTTAGCACCCCACATTATTTGTGACAATATTGGCGATGTGTAACTCTGTGTCAATCCGATGTTTTACCCTACATGAAAAACATCACTGACTATCATTATGTCAAAAATCACGTCTCAATTGATCATTTATTGTCTTCAATATCTCATTGAAGGATGAACTCGCTGACACTCTTACCCAAGTTTCTTTTATTTGCCCACTTTTCTCATTTTTGTCTCAACGTTCCCAATGGAAGCTCCATTTTGCAAGGCATATTCATAATAAGTCAGACAACGTAGCTCGGGTGCACCAGATCTAAACTAATTTATTTTACAATTTGAAACTACAACAAACTTGTAAAATATATTTATATTCGTTTTTACCTTTATCTTATCTTGCTTTCGATTTGTATGACTTAAAATATCTTTCTTTTTAATAAATCATATCTTGGTTTTAGAATTCATTGGACACAGTTCGAAATTCACCTCAAAACTACGAGTTTTTTTTTTTTAATTCAATTCTAGTTAAAATTGTGTATTTAATCTAAATAATCATACTTTTACCTCTAAAAAATTATCATATTTCAAGCGCAAATAGATTCACACATGGGCGTAGGGAAGGGGGACATGTCTACACCCAGGCCCAATAATTTTTCAAGGGGCTTTATTTTTTTTTTCAATGACAATTCTATTTTTTGAGTGGAATTTTTATTTTATTTTATTTTTAATGTATCAGCCCAATATAATTTTTTTTCGTGTCACCCTGCCTCCACCAAATAAACTTTAACAATATAAAATTAGATAATATGTAAAATGATAAATATAATGAAATAAATGCAAATAGCCTCCACACAACAATGGTAAAGGAAGTCCAAAAGCACGTGTCACGTGACATTGAAGATTAATTCACGTGAGTGGGTGGAATGAGGGGACCAAACCAAATTGTCTAATAGTCGTGTGGTCTAAAAGCTAGAAACAGAGGAATCACGCTTATTGCCATATGTATCTTCATTGTCTCTTCTGAGTCAGCAAATAATAATAATAATTACAAAAACTAAATGGACTTGAAATAGCCCGGTCGTACTCCCTCTCTTTGTCCCTGCCTTTGTGTATGTACGTATGTACGTACATATACGAGTTTCGACAAAATCAATTGTTACCTTGTTGGTATTGACCAAAATAACTTTTTTTTTTAAAACACATTGTGTAATAAAGTGGATCTTATTTACATACATTTGATTTTTGATTGATCTTATCATCATGTGGTTTTTATATAACCATACTCGTCCAGTTTTTATGATATAGTATCAAAATGTCAACTTTTATGAGAAAATAAAAGTGATGAGAAATTGAAGTTGAAGTAACAACCTTAAAAGAAAATCTAAACTCAACGTCTTTCCTTTTTTTACAAAAAAACTCGAATTTGATTGTGCTTAACATAATTTTATTTTCTACATGAAAGTGTTTTTTTTTTTTTGAAAATCACTTTTCTCCAACACTTACTTAAACAATTAATTTATAAGTAGATTTGACTTATAACTAAGCATAACAAAACATGTTGAACATTTACATAAACATAAAACGTGTTTGCATAATATTCTACGCAACTATCAGCCACAAGCTAAGTATCAATACTCAATCAATTCAACTTGATGATCGAGTAGAGTCACGGTGATAATTAGTGAAGAGCAAATAAAACGTGCAAATTCCATTAGGCCACGCATGTTAAATTTTGTCCTTGAAAAGGCATTGGACCATTTTGGAAAGAACATGTAAAAGTAATGTTCATATTATACAATGGCGTAAGGAAAGAGCTTAAAATCATTCATTAGCCTAGTATTAAGTTGGTACACTTACCAAATTCTTGACCTCATATATCAAAAAATTACTTAAATTAAAACAAATATAGTTTAAAATGTTCAATTGTACTATTTTTACAAGAGAAATAGACTATCAATATAACGAGATGACATGAGTGCAACAATATTCAATAATTGACATGTGCCCGGAAGAATTTCTTTTAAAAAAAGGACAATTTTTTATGTGAATTTTTTTTTTACATGTACACCCAGTCACAAAACAAATTTTCACTCCCTTTTGGCTTCACCCTTGATTGGTCGATTGCATTATCTTTTATCCGTTTAACAAACAGGCTCAATTTGGTTATGTATAAAAATTATTTTTAGGTCTGTTTGATTTCAAGAGTTGTATTTTGGTGGAAATAAAATGAATTATAAGGAATTGAATTGCCTAAAATTGTTTTCCTGTGAATTGTCAATTAATTGTATTTGATTGATATAATTTTTCACCTGAAAAATGTTGAAAATTTGGATCTTTTGGTGTTCGTTTAATTTTGTTTTCCATGGAAATTGTCTATTAAAGGGATTTTTTTTTTTACAATTATCCATAGAATTTGTTATAATTGCCAAAAAAATTTTTAAAATTAAAAAAGAAATAAACTGGAAAACCAAATCCCACCAAATTGGTTGAAATTGATTTTCGTCAAAAACAAGGAATTCCCACCAAATTGGTGGGAAATGATTTTCATCCAAAACAAAGAATTCCCACCGTGTGAACCAAAGTCAAGAAAATAAATTGACAAGAAAATTTAGTGCATCGAACGTGCCTAAAGTGGAAGATGAAATTTCTTTTTCATTTTCCATGGAACGCAGTAGTCAATCAATCAGGGCCTCTTAAAGTAAGTTGAAAATTACTTTCAAAGGTTTTTTTTCTATTAGAAAAAGTAAATCAATTTACTGAGCATTCTAAAAAAAAAGGTGATTACATAATTTTTGATGTGACTATCCTTTGCAAACTATTAATTGTTGATATTGTCAATAGTCAACCCTACAATTTGAAAGTCCTCCAAAGTTAAAAATAACGGTAATAAATAATTTAATAGCAAATAAAACGTGCAATTTATAGAATTGCATGTTAATTTTTATCCTTGAGATAGGCATTAAACCAATTTGAAAAAAACATGTAAAAGTCATGTTCATATATACAATGGGAGATGAATGCGCTCACACTCATTCATGGAGTTAGCTATCCTCTTTACCAAATTCTTGACTTTATCTATCAAACTTCAATTAATATTTTCTGTTAAACAAGAAACTTCTAACCTTTTTTTTTTAAAGTCTGGATGATTCTTTTTCGATATAATGACAAAACAAAACTTTTTAAAAACTTTTCAAGTTGTTATCCCATTCATTACTTAACAACTCTCTATTAAAAAAATTTATGGACTCACTGATTGGCAAACACAAATGCTGACATGGCACATTATTGTCATGAGTTGACAACAAATCATCCAAAAATGGATGAGGCTTATAAAAATGTGATTAACGGAGAAAAGCAATAAAAATAATAGTAAATGAAAAATACAAATAAACAAAAGAAAACAGACAAATGTTAGAATTTAATGACACTTCTATAGGCGCTTTCAATTGATGAAAGCACATTTTGGTTAATTTGTTGTCAAATAACAACAATAATTTACCATATCAACACTTTGTTTGTCACGTCAACAAGTTCATCGAATTTTCTAGCGATAGATTATTGAGTGATGAATGGAATAGTGATTTGATGTATTTTGTGACCAACCGAATAACTTTTAAAGTTCAATGGCCAATATGATAACGATTTGATAAGTTTGATAACCTTCCGAAAAACTTTTAATTTTAAATGATCGAAAAAAAATATTTTTCAAAGTTCATTGACAATTTGAATTTTTAATCCTAATTTGGCTCACAAAATACTTTACTTCCATGCACATTCACTACCCCATTACAACGATATTCTTCATTTATTCGATTGGATAGTAAAAGATCGATTTGTAGTGTTTTTTTGTAAAATTTACACAGTAAATTGTTTTTTCAAACTACTCTTGTATATGTCATAATGTGAGAGATAGTTCCTAGTCGATATTCTTTGCATGAAATCTTTTGAATATTTAAAATAGAGTTTCAATGAGTGAATAGACTAGTGTGAGAGTGGAGAATTTGGAGTTAGATTTAATATTTTGATAGCCTTATGGGATATATTTCTCAATCAGATGGAATAACTACTTGATGTATGTTTTGTCGACTGTCACCTTATTTTAATATTTTGGTTGTTGAAATAATATGTTATAATGTTGGCCAAATGGTGTTTGACTAATGACTGGGTTGATCGTTAGTGATAAAATTGATTTTGGCCTTAACGTGTGCTTCTGTTTGGTTTGCACAATTTGGACCGAGAGCATGTTTGCCTTTCACGCTTTTTTAGTAGATGGATTAATAAGGATGCTGCCAAGTGTCACCTCATGCAGCGTTGAATTGGCTGATCTTCTGGTAGCTTCCAAGAGACGCTCCTATTTGTTTTGGCTTTTGGGTTATATCAAATACACGGTTTAACTTTTGGATACTTTTTAAACTTCTGACTTTTGGGTTTCATTTTTTACGATTTATTGTACAATTATTTTGATTATAAATGAGTACAAAACTTTAGATTTGTGATTCTATTCATTTGTCCAAAAACCCTTCGAGTTATTTGGAATATGAGGGTTGACTTGACCTAAGTTAAGATTTTGACTAAATCTAGTTCATGCGTTGTTCCTTTGGTATATTTTTTACAAATAATCTGTGATTGATGGTTGGCTTGACCAAGTCAAGATTTTGACTAAATCTAGTGCATGTGTTGTTCTTGTGAACCTACTTTGTTCGTTTTACAACTTTTAAATTGTCCATTCAATTATTCTCTTGTCTGCTGATAACTATGCTGTATCAAGTTGTAAATTCCTTATAATTTTTAGTGATCTTGCATACATTGTTCTTCAAATTTTCTTAAAGTATAACTACTTTTGAAACAATTCTTTTGCTTTAAATTGGAATCTTGAGATCAACATTGATAGATTTAACAAATTATCTCGTGATCTTGCCAATTGTGATGAGAAACTTTTAAAAGATCGATTGATTGTGGTTTTACTAAATTCAATTGGTAATAAAATATAAAGATGTTAAAAATGCAATTAAATATGGTAGAGAAACTCTAACTACTGATATTATTATTAGTACTTAAAGGAACAATAAGTTAGAGTTAAAAAATGTGGATAAGGACTCTATTAGTAGAAAAAACCTGAAGGTTAAATCAAAATTTAATATCAAGAATGAAAATTCTAATAAGAAGATTGGATATAAGAAAAAAAGGAAAATTCTAAATATAAAATGAAAGGTAAAGCTAAAGAGAAAAATATTATTATTGTCTAGAAAAAAGGTCATTTTATTAAAGATTGTTCCAAAAGACTTAGTGAAATGAAGAATAAATCTAAAAATGGTGGAGGAGCAGCTTTAGCCTATAAAGAAGATTCTAATGTTGATGAAGTTTATGTTACTATAAATCTTCAACCTGGTTAGAAATGGATTCTTGAGTCTGACTGCATTTTCCATACATGTCCTAATAGAGAATGGTTTACTAAGTTTGAAAATGTAAATGGAGGTCAAATTTTAATGAGTGATTATTTGTCATGTTAGATTAAGGGGATAGGAACTATGACATCAAAGTCAAAGGATAATAATGATTTAATTCTGGAAAAGACTAGGTATGTTCCTAATTTGCAAAAAAATCCTATATCCTTAGGTGTTTTAGATTATTTAAACTATGACATAAAAATCAATATGAGATACATTAAAATCTTGAGGAACTCACAAGTGATTGTTGAAGCCCCCAAGAGATATGCCTATACATTTTGCAAATTAAAAATACTTTTGATTTCACATCAATAGCAATCTTTATTCAAAATGATAAGTTATAGATATGACACGAGAGATTTGGTTATATTAGTGACAAAATGCTACAAATCTTAATAAAACATTGTGATTTTGGAAAGGATAATGTTTAAAAACCCAGTTTTTATGATTATTGCGTCTTAGAAAAGCATAATATATTATCATTTTTCCTGGATTGTATAAATCTATGTCCGTAATTGAATATTTGTATGTTGATCTTTGGAGGTCAGCTACCGTGGCAACTCATACTGGTTATAAATACTTCATTTTAATCATTGATGGCTTTATTAGAAAAAAAATGAAATTTTCTTTTGTAATCAAAGTATGATACTTCAATGATTTTAAAGAAAAAACTTTAATTAAAAATCAAACTATTGAAAGGATTAAAGTATTAAGAACTAATAATAGTTTAGAATTTGAAACTTTGAATTTGATGAGTTGTGAAAATTGTTTGGCATGATAAGACACAGAACTATGACACACTCCACAACAAAATAGTATAGTTGAAAGAATGAATAGAATTATTCTTGAAAAATTGAGACACGTGCTTTTAAGTTCTTAAAGTTATTTTGGAGGAAGGCTGCAAAAAGTGCTAGTTATATTATAAATAGGAGCCTTGAAAGTGCTATATATTTCAAAATTCCTGAAGAAAAATGGAGTGAAAAACTTGTGAACTTCAGCAACCTGAAAGTTTTTGGATGTACAGCTTTTGCACATCAATATAAAGGCAAATTAGAGCTTAGAGCTTAGAGCTTTGAAGTGTGTTCTCCTAGGTTATGGTAAAGGGGTATATATTATGGGTAAGAGAAATCAAAGGCTTTAAGATTATAAGAAGTAAAAATGTAGTATTTAATGAGTATAATCTTCCTTGTCCTAAGACTGAGAAGACACCTGAACCTTCTAATCAGTCTAGTAATGGAAGAAAGGGATTGAAATTGAAGTGGAGCATACTGATGGTGAAACTAACGAGTTTCATCACCAGACTGAAGCTGGTGATAATGTTGGAAATCATGAAGCTCCAAATGTTGAGGTTTCAGTTGATGAATCTGATAATAAGAATGATTAGGAAACAAATCAACCTTTAAATGATTATCAACTTGCTAGAAATGGGAAAGAAGACAAATAAGATCTCCTGTTAGGTTTGATGAAAATGTTTCAACTTTTCAAAGCCTGATTGAAATAAACCTAGTTCTTTTAAAGAAGCTATGAGCAGTAAAGAATCTAGGCATATTAGCTTGCAGCAATACAAGATGAAATGCAATTTCTTAAAACAAATAAAACTTGGGTTCTGATTAAAAAACAAGAGGGTAAAAGGGTGGTTGATTGTAAATGGAATTACAAAATTCAAAGAGGTGAAAAGGATGAAAATGATCTTAGATACAAAGCTAGACTTGTAGCAAAAGACTAAACTCAAAAAGAGGAATTGACTTCAATAAAATATTTTCTCAATGTGTAAAATTTACAATTGTCAGTGTAATCTTAGCCTTAGCCACATAATTTAACTAGGAATTAGATCGCTAGATGTTAAAACCTCTCTTTTAAATAAAAATCTCATGAAATTATTTATATGGAACAACCAAGAGGTTATGAAATCAATCCTAAGTCTAATTTAGTTTACCTTCTTAAAAAATCTCTTTAGAGCTTAAAACAAGCTCGAAGACAATGATACAAGAGATTTGATATTTTGTACTTGGACTTGGTTTTAAGATGAGTAATTTTGATATTTGTCTTTATTGTAAAGGAAATGACGAAATTATTCACTTTATCTACTTTTTTATGCCGGTGACATGCTTTTAGCCAGTCACGACATAAAAGAAATAGAGTTACTTAAAGACAAGTTAAAATCTGAGTTTGAAATTAAGGATTTATTAGAAAAAGTTTGGGTATTGAAATTAAGAGAAATAGAAGGGAAGATACATTAAGTCTAAGTCTCTATCTTACATGGTGAAACTGTTAGAGAGGTTTCCTATGCATGATGCAAAAAGTGCTAGTTTGCCTTTAGCATATGATTCCAAACTTTCTAGTGATCAATGTCATAAATCAGAAGATGAAAGTGAGAGATTGGCATGAGTTTCATACTCTAATGTAGTTGGGTCAGTGATGTACCTAATGGTCTGTTCAAAACCTAATTTGGTATATTTTATAAGTGTATTTAGTAGATATATGTCTAATCTTGGTGAGGTAGGAGGCTATGAAATGACTTCCCAAGTTTATTAAGGGAACTTTTGATTTAGGATTTCAGTTTAAAAAACAATATGAGGGCATTGTTTTGAGAGACTATACTGATTTTGATTATGCAGGTGATAAAGATAATAGAAAATCTATTTCTACTGTATACTCTATGTAACTCTTATATTAGCTAAAAATCTCAGCTTCAGAAAATATGGCTGCGACAGATGCTATAAAAGAAAGTATTTGACTGAATGGCCTATTACATGGATTTAGTTTTATTGATAAAGAATTTGTTCTTTATTCGACAGTCAATCTGCTATACATTTGAGTAGAAATCCTGTGTTACATAATAAATCTAAACATGTTGATTTTAGATCACATTTTATCAGGGATGTTATTATATAAGGTGTTGTGAAACTTGAAAAAACATTCTACTCATTTAAACCCTGTGATGTAGGTACAAAAGTGTTGCATTTAAACAAGTTTTTGGACTATTTAAATCAGCTCAATAGTAATGCTTGTTGATTTGTGTATGAAAGCAAATGATGTCATGACTTGGAGAAACCAATGTTGAGATTTGGAATCATTCTACCAAGGTGGAGATTGTTGGAATATGTTACAATGTTGACCAGAATGATGTTTCACCGCTACCGCTAACTGAGTGATCGATAAAATTGATTTTGGTCTTAAAGTATGCTTCTATATCGTTTGATTTTCACGCTTTTGTTAACGGATGGATTAATTAGGATGTTGCAAGTGTCACCTCCTACAATGTTGAATTGATTGACTTTTTAGTGGCTTCCAATAATGATCTTTTTCTGTTTTTGTTTTTTATAGCTATATCAGATACACGGTTTGACTTCAGAATACTCTCTAGAGTTTTGACTTTTGGGTTTCATCTTCTACACTCTAAATTTGGATTTTCTACGCTTGAGTGATCTGTAAACTGGTGATGGGAGGGTGTTGTTGTAGTGTTTTTAAGTGAACTGTAATTACACTTCGAGAGAAAAAGATTTATAATCTTGTGTGATTTCGGTTGTGGTTCCCTAAAGTTGTAACTTGGTCGATTTGACTCCATGTTAATGAGTTGGTTTTCTTCCGATCACTAAAGATATCATAAAAAAGGTAGGACTCGTCTCGTTATAACGACTTCTGTAAAGTCAATCACTACTATTAATTTCAACTAGGCTCTTTTTAATTTTACTTTGTACGCAACATGTCACTCATCTATTATTATTTTTTTGGTATTTGACTATAAATCATGTTATATGAATACAAAGATTGATGTAAAGTTTGACATAATATCACTTGGCAATACAATTTAAAACACAGACAATTTTTGTATCCAACCATTAACTGCTACATACAATTATGTTAAAATTTCTGTCAAATTCTTCTAATAAAGTAGCTTTATCCACTTGACTATATCGCATGAAGTGAAGGATCTTTTTTTTACTATTATGTGAGGTTGTCGTATGTGGACGAGACAAATTTATTCTACTTACTTTTCATTAGTTAGAGCATCGGATATTAAATTGATCCCTTATTAAATTATACTTTATTTATTTATTAGTTAATAATTTAATCTTCTCCACCAGGAAAGTAATGGAATGGAAGATGAGGTCCTTGACCTTTCCCCCCATTGTAGAGTCCTTGCCCAAATTAAAATATAATTTTTCTTCACATGTTGTCCCAAGAAAAAGAAAAAGCTTGTCCATCGTGGCTTCTTTAAGCATAAAAGCGTCCTTCAAAAGCGGTCTTTCATATGCAAGTCCTTCAGTGTGATAAAAGTCGTGTATATATTTTTCTTGAATTAGATATCTGTAGAATTATTTTTTATTTTTTATTTTTATAAAAATCAGATTTTTAGTAAATTTTGATTAAAGTTGATAAAATATTTGGTAGAAAAATTATAGATCACATGAGATATGTTGTTGAAATTAATTATTCATTTTGATTTAAATTAAAATCTAAATTTAATTCATATCAAATTAGGACTTACCCTCGTAAACTAGATTAAGATTAGATTGAATTGGATGGAACATTTGACAAAGCTTTATCACACGCCATGTACAAAACCATATCCAAATATATGATGGTGTGGCCTTAGATTTCATTTGGTGTTATCGATTTGTATGTATTGTGTCACAAGGAATGACTAGGGACTAACACTTGTCTAAAATTATAGAAATAAAAAATGAGACATCAAGTATTTATTTTCAACATATATAATTGTATAATGCCACGCAAGCATCTGTCAAACTTGGCGTACAAAATAGATGTACATGTGTTCTAAATTTTTAAAGGCATACCAAGTCAATACTTAATATCCCATAATTCAATAATGCGTCCACCCAGAGATTGAAGATGAAGAAGAGAAGACTGATAGAAACAAAGAGAAAACCTAGCCTCTAAAAGAAATCAGACGTTTGAAATGAATACGACAATCACTAAAAGGCATTGGCTTCTTTTAAAATTTTAATTTATTTTTCTCTCTTTTTTTTCAACCAAATATTCTCCAATAAAATAATATTACACGTAAATAAACAATTTTCTTCTTCTTTAACAACACATTCTCCCCAAAATTATTATTCCAAAATACATTATTTTCAAAATTCTCATTATAATGGGGACCAAACAAGGGCTTAATCAATACCATTAAAACCAAATTTGCATTTTGAAAACACAATTTAAGCCATTAATATAGGGTGTTTGGATTTTAAGCCTACTCATGAAGTTATCAAGCATAGCAAACCAACTCACTAGACCTTAAAAGGCCCATTTATCATTAAGCCTAGCAGGCTGGATTTGGTATCAGCACAACAGATCTCCACCTTAATGTCAATGATATTACAAAATAGAATACATGATAGACACTTCAATCCGATAGCAGATATCTTGTATTATCATCAACACCACCCATAATTACTTGCATATGACTAGTTAAATAGTATCAGTGTTTATCAACTTTAAACAAGATCTATACATGTTAAAAGGAAGTACCTTAGTTCCCATATTTGACGGGGTTAAACTCACTACAAGTTTTTTCTAAGGAAACATATTCTTTTGCAATTACATCTCTAAGAAAATGCAGTTTTACATCAATGCTTAGTTCTTTTATGGAAAATTGGACTTTTACATAAATAAATAGTACTTTTATTATTAGAATACACAACTATATGATTAGATTGTTCATTTATTTCGCATAATAAACATTTAAGCCATAAGACTTCTTTTGTGGCTTCAGTAACAACTGCATATTTTGCTTCTGTATTAGATAAGGCAACAATAGATTGAAATTAGGATTTCCAACTCACACAGTTCCACACAAAGTAAACATGTAAGTAGGAGTAGATTTTTCATTGTTCTTATTTCCATCAAATTCAGAATCTACATATTTTTCTTAAGAGAAACACCTTCTTTACATGCAATGTAACACAATCCGAAGTGTAAAGACCCTTCAAATATCTAAGTGACCATTTTAAAGTAGTCCAATATTTAGGGTCATGATTGTTCATAAACCTGCTCAATGTACTTATAGCATGAGCTATTTCAGGTAAGATACACTGTAGTGTACATAATAGAGCCCATTACATTTGCATAAGAGACTTTTTCCATATATCTTATGTTAGATTCATCTACGGGACATTGTTCTTTACTGAATTAGAAATGACTAGAAGTGGGAAAGTAACATATCTGGAATTATGCATATCAAATTTTGATAATACTTTTTCAACATATGAAGTTTGCTTCAAAATTATTGTCCGTTTGAGTCCGTTTCTAACAATATCCAACCAAAATCCTTTTAGCATGTCCTAAATTTTTCTTTAAATTAATCATGTTATCTCCAATTAATAATGTGTCATCTACAAACAAAAAGTTATTTTCAGAAATCCTTTTAAAGTACAAACAGTGATCAAACTCACTCTTATAAAATCAGCAGTAATTACAAAATTGTCAAATATTTTGTACCACTATTTAGGAGATTGTTTAAGGTCGTATAAAGATTTTTTAAGTAAACATATATAGTTAGGTTTCTTTTTTTGTGTAAAACCTTGAGATTGATTCATATAGATAATTTATTCAAGATTCCCATGCAGAAAAGTAGTTTTAACGTCTATTCGTTTAAGTTCAAGGTTATAATGAGCAATTAAAACATGAATTACTCTAATTATAGTGTATTTTACAACTAGAGAAAATATTTCATTTTAATAATCAACATCTTGTTTTTTAGTAGAACCCTTAACCACTAATTTGGCTTTAACTCTAAGGGATTCTCTCTCAAAATTACCTTCTTTAATAATAGAAATCTATTTGTAGTCCTCATGGGATTTACTTGTAGTCTTAGATACCAACGCCCAAGTTTGATTTTTCATTAAGGAGTTCATTTCCTATTCCATGGCAGCTTGCCAATTCTGAGATTGATTACTAGTAACGTCCTCATAAGATTTTGCCTCTCTAAAGACTAATTCTTAATAAGAGAGAATAGTAAGGGACAAGTAATCTCCATATCTAGACGAGTCTCTTATTTTCCTCCTAATTCTATCTCTAGTTAGCTAATAATCTTCTAGAACAGGTTGCCAAACCTCCCTCATAACTCTTAACCTAACACTTCTTTCCTCAGTTTCACTAAAATCAAAACAGTTTTTGATTTCCTCTCTACTTGATCACTACTAACAGTATCAGGTATAGGATCAAGCTTCACCTATAGCTTGGTCCCATCAACCCCTATATTGCCTAGGTCATTTTCTATGTTCTTTTGACTTACAAACGACATTTTAGACTCACTGAAGATTGCATCTCTATCGGTTAAGATTTTAAAGCCACATAACTCTTAGCCTACAATATGTACCATTTAACCCCTTCGGGATAACTCGGAAATACATGTTTCTGGGATCTTGATTAAAGTTTTCCTCTACTTTTGTGAGAATATGCAGTACAGTCAAAAGTTCCCATCAAAGAGTAATGCTTACTTGTCCACACCTCTTCAGGCGTCTTTCCTTCCAAAGCACTGAAGGGAGTCCTATTGACAATATAAGAAGCTGTTATTACAATTTCTCCCATAAAGCTTCAAGAACCTTAGAACTAACCATCATGCATCTAATTTTATTCAAAAGGATTCTATTCATCCTTTTAGTAACCTTAATTCATTGAGGGGTATAAGCCATGGTCTAATGTCTCAGAATTCCATTTTGTTTGCAGAATAGAATTAGCCATTATCTGTTCTCAAGATTTTAATCTTTTACCAGTATGATTTTCTATCATAATCTTCCAACTTTTAAATTTTCCAAAAGTTTCATATCTCCGCCTTAGTAAGAAAATCCATACATTTCTAAAAAAATTCATCAATCTACGGGAGAAAGTATTTATCTCCCCTTGAGTTGTGGTGGATGAAGGTATCCAAAGATCAGAATGTGTATATTTTAAGATTGAAGTGGATTTATGTTTTCCAGTGTTAAATGAGAGTATGTTGCTTGCCGAAGGTACAATATTCACAAAACGGAACTTTTGAGATGGAATATTTCCCAAAAAAATCTGCTCGTGAAGAATCTACAAGCCCTTCTAACTCACATGTGCCAACTTATTGTGCCACTTTAAAGTGGTATCAATCTTAGCAGTCGATGCCTCAGCAGTGTGATCTATCATGACTTCAGTTTTTGTGACATAGATCTCATTTATTTTGGTATCTTTGAAAATGATAAGTGATTTACTATGACATTTACTATGTCATTTCCAATCTTACCTTGTAATCTATTGTCATCTAAATCCCATTGAAATTATGTTCCTATTTAGATTAGGAACATATCTAACTCTTTCAAGAGTATAGACATAATCATTCTCAAATTTCAAAATCACATTGCCTATTCTTTCAAGCCTGTAGGCAACATTATTTCTCATTACCACTTCACCCCACTAATTTTCTTAAAATTCACTCACAAGCTTTTCTTAGAGGTAGAATCTAAGATTCATTATTCGATCTAATTATAGTTCCCAACAATGTTAGCAGATTGTAGATAAAAATTAAAGCAGTCATAACGTAGACATCAACCACGTTTGTCTCAAGAGGTTCTACTATATTTCCTTCATCAACTAATTTTTCTTTCTGTACATTTTTTATTTTTGAATAACAGTGTTGTAAAGTGACTAGTTTTCGTCTATGCATATCATTTTTCATTTTTAGCCTTAGACTTAGATCTAGATCTCCTTCTAGTTTTTTCCTTATAGCTTTTTCCCTAGTTATTATGATTTTCCTGATTTCTATTCTACCTATTTTGAGATCTTCCCATAGCAAATACCTCTCATAACTACTAACGATGTTACAATGACCTATAAATAATATGTGCGCCTTGCTCGGACTTTGGATATCTCTTAGTAAAAATAATTAATTAAACATGAATTAAAAAAAAAAAAAAAATGAGTGTAGAGCCCATCAACGTCGGTGGTGGGTGGGTTTTGACCGAATGGGCCCACCAAACGTGTGAGTTTCCCCTAATAAGCAGACACTAATCCAAGGTTGTAGGGTCCATCTCTTTTTGTCTACTCTTCTAATAGCAATTATATTTTATTTTCAATTTGTTGGTTTGATCAGATTAATTTCGATCTATTTACGAAAGTCGAAAGGGACACCGCAACCGGATTTCGTAGTGTTTAGGCAATCTCTTCGCTGGATTTTTACAAATTTTTCTAAATGTTTTTTACCCTTTACAAAATACAAGGTCAGTATAGAATTAGGGTTATGTGAATTGTTTAGTCAGATCAAACCTTACCTGGACCATTATTCTCACATGTCAACCCCATTAGATGATATCGCTCAATTCATCTTCATCTCTTCTCTCTCTCATTTGGACTCCGATAAAATTATGATACATTTTCCCCCTCTTTTTTTTTAATCATACATTTTTCAATAAAACAATATTATAGGTGAATTCAAAATTTCTCCCTTTTAACCACACTTTCTTCGAAAAGTTACTATTTTAAAATATATTTATTCCGAAAAAACTCATTAAATGGAGTCCAAACAGAGGCCAAATCTGATTGACTATATCCGAAACAATGTTGCCCTTGAAGAAGAATGTAAAATTTTATATTTTCTTATTATGTAAAACTTAGACCCTATTCGGTTTAAATAAAAACAAATTGTTAAAAATTTAAATTAAATCAAGAATTAATTTTAACCACACTTTTAATTAGACACATAATTTTACCAACTTTTTAATCACTTATGTTGTTAACTTTTATAAAAATCTATTAAAATTTTGATTATTAGCTATAGCAAACATGACTTAATAGTACAAACATTAATTTTAGAATAAGTTACATGTACATAAAAAAATTAAATAATAATTTACATACAGATGAAATGTCAAAAGAGTGGTGCAGTTTTTTTTTATTTGATTGAAAAAATTATGTTAAATCATATCTTACAACATCATGTGTATGTAAATCATTAAATAAATTATTATGTACATTTAGCAATCGTTTATTTTAACTACACTTTCACATCAACTTATTATCCATATAGATCCATTACTCCTCTTTGTTATTGTATCATTATTATTTCTTTCAAAACAAGCCCTAATGCACAAAATTTAAACAATAATTTTTGACATTCTATATTGTCTACTTTGATATATTCAAGAAAGCATTACTCATGATGCGAAATGTATAATTTGTTAATATCATAATACACAACACTTATTATATTATTTTATTGATTAATACACAAAAGTACCCTATAAAAATAAACACACGAAGTAATTTAACATGTCCCGGAAATGGTGGGCGTTTCTACTTATTTCCTTAATAGTATATCCAACTACCTATTCTTAATTTCCCTAAAGTATATCCAACAATGCTCTTCATTTTAAAGACCATATTTTGAAATATGAAGAGCATTTTAAAATAAAGAGAGCATAGTCTATTACCATACTATAAATTGTAAATATTCTTTATTTTGCTAATTCTTATATATAATTATTATGAGCTTTTTAAATTCATTTTCATTACTTGCTTCTCTTTTTAAAGAAGTGCATACAAAATTGTGTAATCTTGTGTGGAAGCATTCCACTTTCTTTTTTTATTTTTAAAGATAGAGAGTTTGTTGGACTTGAGAAAATCTTTAAAATAAAGAGCATATCGAAGATATTCTTAATGAATGATAGGCAAAACTTAAAATTTTTATTAAGTATTTATAAGTTTTGAATAATAAGTAATTTATAAATTATAAAATCTGTAAATTGTAAGAATAAAATATTGAATGCACTTTAACTTGGTATTTTTCTTCACAAATAATGATATCCAGCATTAGTAGTACTAAAAAACTAATTTAAGTGATTACATTTTATAGGTTCAATTAAACCGTATTTGGTGATCATTTTTTTTTTTTTAGAAGATGGAGTTTTGAATAACGATTTTTTTTTTTTTGGGTGAATTTACAAATAAAAGGTACGTACAAAATATTTTCGCTCATTCGCTACCCGCCATGTCACCGTTCAGCTCACCCTCTGTCCGATTTTGTCGTGGGACAATCAGTTACGGATCTGAAACTGGATTTAAATTCAACTCCGTAGCGACTTCAAACCATCATTGAATATGATTTTCTTTTCCACTTAAAGACGACGTAAATAACCGACTCCAAACGAATAAGCAATGATTGATTGCCAATATTTTGCCAGCTCATTTTGGGATCAATATTTGTTTGGTTTTATTACGTCACATCGTGGAGCTTTCATGACCCACGGTTAGTGTATACACTTTGGGTTAGTGCATTTGTACATAATTATTTATACATAATGGATATTCACTCTCACATAATGCGCGACTTCGCATGTATTTAAAAATTTCGACAATAAAATTCAGTAAAAAAATTTGATATATGTAGCATGATCCATAAATCTTTATCACTGTGTGTCAACTAAAGAGTCAAAATCATTATGAAATTTATAATGATTATATTAATAGCAAGAGTAATACTGTGTAGGGCTACTCAAGTTACAACTCCAATTTAGATAGAGTTAGATGATAGTCTAATTAAAAAGTGCCAATCATATAATGACGCATTAACGCCACTTAGAATGAAATTGTAACCCTAGTAGGACTAAATAAATGAGGATCTAGTTTAGCATGATTTTGTATAAATTACAAGAAGAATAATGAATATATTTCGCCCAAAACATAAATGAATGCAAGAGATCTTGATCTTCGATTTCAAGCTCGACATTTTCAAGTTATTGATATAATTGACTTTCAATTACTTGCTAGGTTGATCTCCACTTCTAAAATGTGAATTCGCCTCTTGTTCTTGATGATTTTTATGAGATGAATGTGTATTGAGAGGCTAGAGTGAGATTCCCTAATGTCTAGCCCTCGTTTCCTACTTATACTTGTTGGAAATTAAGTCAATAATCGTAACCAATTGGTTTCCAAATAGAGTTTTAATGGCGAAAACAAATTGTCTGTCTCCCAAATTTCATACACCGCTTGCGACATGTTCTTCGCTGTGTGTGCCTCGCCCAAGGCAATTAGCCTTGAGATTAAAATATTTGGATGGCATGTGCTTGCCATCTGCATTTTTCAAAAGTATTTTTTAGTCCTTACTTTTGATCATTATTCTCTTAAGTCCTTTTCTTGTGCAATTTCCATCTTTTGGCTTCAAATTTTATCCAATTGATTCGAAATGGTCTTCAATCGACGTTTTGCGGTCCAAATTAACTATTGAAAATTTGTAATTCGATCCCCAAACTTCGAATTTAGCCATTTAGCCCATTTTTTACTCTATTTGTCCAATTTCATCAATATGAATCGAGTTTATCCTAATAATTAATTTCATATAACAATTCAGTTAAGTGTACAAAATTTACTTATCAAGAGGAGAGAGAAAGAGAGAGACCCCTTAATGGTTTGGCCACTTTCTCTATTTATAGTTGTTGAAATTAAGGTAAAAATCACATCAAAATTGGTTTCCAGACGAGCTCTGACCGCAGAAGGAAATTGGCCCATTTGACTGAAAAGTGGCCCCTAAATAGCATTGCATGTACAATGAAATAGAAAACCAACTTCGGGTTTTGAATATTTGGCCGGTGCACATGGATGGTGCATTCCCACCACCTGAAGTTTTGGGGACTGACATTTTGGTCTCCAATCTTTCATTTCGAGGTGAAATTTGAGTCCTGTGGCTTCCAATATATTCTAATTGATCCCGTATGATCTTCAAGCATCATTTTGTGGTCTAAATCAAATAAATAATCATTTTTCACCGGTTTTCATTTTTTCTTCAATTTTATGTCCAATCATTGAGTTTATCTAACAAACAATAAATACAGGAGATTAGACCACAATTAATCATAAGAACTTCTAAATATTCATATTTAATGGCTTGTATAAGTATACAAAATATACATAATATATTAAACAATAGATTTATTTCAATGTAATATCACATGATTCATTTAATTGAACTTATCAAATGTGATCACCTAAACTAATACTTTAGCACCATCTAGTATTGTACTTATATTTAACCTATGTTTGGTAGAAAAACTTAGATTTTAATCAGAGTCAAATTATATAATTAATTTTAACCACATATTTCGTATGATTCACAACTTTTTAACCACACATTTAATAAACTGTTATCAAAATCTACTAAAAATTGATTTTTAATCCACAACAAACGCACGCTTAATGAATTGAAAGTTTCAATACTCCACTTCTCATATTATTTAAATATATTCGAACATATTAACCAGCATCATCTAAAAAAATATTAATTAAAAAAGGGAGCTCATTTAAAGAAGTAAAATGAAGAGATAATAAAGAGCTAGTTACTGTGCATAATTTTTTTGTATAACTTGTTGACCTCCAATTTCAATGAGACTCAGTTATAAAAAGATCCTAGTTCCTTTCCCTTCCCCGTGTATGTTATTAGCACACTTGGACACCATGTTAGATTGCACGAGACGTAGTTTCGACGGGAAGCGACGATCAAGTGCACTTACTTTGAATGATACTAAGCACGAGTACTTATAGGTGGAAGAGACCTCTCTGAATGCTTGACATGTGATCTCATCCCTATGGCTCACTTGTTATGTTTAATTGTGTTTGTACAGTCACTTAGGCTTGTGGCTCCTATAGCCTAAACGTAGGATAAAAAGCTGTGATTGGATAGGGTGTTGTCGTTGTGGAGTTATTACATAATACACTCAGTTTTGTGTACTGTCTAACTTGGTCGAGACAAGATAATACGAACCCACGTAGCAATTGAAGCTACGAAACTCACAATAGATTAGATCAAAACTCAAGAAAGTCGAGAATCAACGTTTGAAAAGCTCGACCAAATAAATTATTGAATCAATGAACCAAGACAATTGCCAATAATATCTTGATCATGGATCACAAAATTTATGAACCTTAATTAAATTGTTGAATGTCATGAAGAGTATGAATCTTTAATAAGTTTGGATAGTTTGAAAACCACAAATAATGAAAATATTTGATAAGTTTTGTTCAGTTAATAACTAGATAGAAAGCGGAATTTTACATATGATTAATTCTAAAAAATTAATGTCTTTATTATACAATGAATTTGCCTTTTATAACATAAAATAAACTCTTAATCAAAACAAAATTCTAATTCTAAAGACAAATCCAAATAAACTAGAAAACTAAAAAAATAAATCTGAATAAGACTAAAATACTATAAATAACGAAAATACAATTAAACTAATTTAAAACATAAAAACTAAAAAATGGACCCCTAAACAATTGATTTCA
The DNA here is from genome assembly GCA_903798385.1 of Fraxinus cuspidata. Lineage (NCBI taxonomy): Eukaryota > Viridiplantae > Streptophyta > Magnoliopsida > Lamiales > Oleaceae > Fraxinus > Fraxinus cuspidata. The sequence goes on from CAIGRP010130461.1 coordinate 60,468, forward strand.
CTTTCAAAGTTCGACAAAGTCATCCAACAAACTTGTGCATAATCGAAATACGTTTCCAAATTGCACCCTTGAGCGAAAATTCGATAATCGAGTTGAAAGTTATACTCATTTTTGTACATATTGTGTGTTTTTGCACACACTTCATATTCTTTTCATTTTCTGATTGGTTTAGGATCTTCTCTTCTAATTGATCTGTATTACTCCGAAACATGCAAGGGATCCTTGTTAATTTTCTTTCCACGATTCTCATCATTCCTTCTCTCTTCAAGAAGATCCGTCATCGAATCTTGACATTGAAATAGAATATGTTTTTCTTCCTGAACTTTCTTCATATTTTTTCTTGAAATTTCTTGATCTATCTTTGCTGTTTTTTTAACTCAAAAATAAAAAGAGAATAATAATAATAATAAACAAAACCCGATTCTAGAGTTAAAACTTTGATACCAATTGATGTGAACGCATATAGCAATTGAAACTACGAAACCTACGACATATTAGATAAAAAAACCCAAGTAAGCCAAGAATCAACATTTGAGAAGCTCGACCTAGTAAATTATTGAATCATAGAACCAGGCAATCGTCAATAATATCTTGACCCCGTGATCACAAAATTTATGAACCTTACTTAAATTATTCAATGCTACAAAGAGTACGAATCTTTGATAAGTTCCTACAATTTGAACGTCATAAATAACGAAAGTATTTGATAAGTTCTGTTCAGTTAAGAACAATATGGAAAGTGAAATTTCACATTATGATTAATTCAAAAAAATAAAAAATAAAAAATATTGTCTTTATTGTAAAATGAATGTGCATTTTATAGACATAAAATAAACTCTTAATCAAAACAAAGCTCCAATTCTAAAGACAAATTCAAATAAACTTCAAAACAAATATGAATAAGACTAAAATGCTACAAATAACAAAAATACCCTTAAACTAATTCAAAACATAAAAATGCAAAAATGGACCCTTAAACAATTGAATTTTACCCTCAAAGTTGGACATAGTCATCCAACTAACTTGTGTGCAGAATTGAAAGACGTTTTCAAATTGTACTCATAAACGAAAAATTTCGACAATCGAGCTAAAAGTTATACTCATTTTTGTACATCCTGTACTTTTTCGCACATACTTCATATTCCTTCCATTTTTTAATTGGTTTAAGATCTTCTCTTCTATTTGATCTGTATCACTCTGAAACATGCCAATCCTTGTTAGCTTGTTCCCCATAATTCTCATCAGGAGGCTTGCAGCAGAATAAAAGGAGTGGCCTAAGGGCATGTAGAAGAGGAGTTGTCTACGGGCATGACTAATCACCTCGATAAAGACATGTAGAAGAGGTGATGTAAAGTTGATTGTTGACCTTTCTTGGCTTTTTGCTAGTCAGCTGTCACATGGCCTGCTGGTAGATAGAGGTATAACAATAGTACCATAAGTCCTAAGTCTTCTTATCCATATGAGGCCTTAGACTTTCATGTTGAAATATACACACACAACAATCATCTCGCAAGACAAGGCATTTCGTGAAGAGAGGAATAAGTAGAGCAATCACCTTGATATGCAATGTATCTACAAAGTGAGGAATCATCAATATATTTTTCAACTAATGAGGACTTACGAACTACCTATGAAATATGCAGTAGAGTGACAAGGCGACAAACCATAGCTTGATAATCCTAAATGACGAGGTGATGAACAACTTGTTGTAAATATTAAACCTTTATCTCGGAGGTGACACTAGGTGAGTGTGAGTATACCCCAAGTCTAAGCAATAATATTTATATAACACATGCATTTATGAGTGAAAGATGTACTAGATGAGGCTAGTGTACCAAGGTGGCAATTCTGAAATGGAGAATCTGAGGTGAAGAGCTTGAGGCAATTTGAATATCATATGCATACATTACTAGGTTATATAGACATGCTCCAATAATTGAAGAGTTGCAACCAAGAAGTTGGACTGATGTAGGCAATGATGGTGTCCACGTTTCATATTTCGAGATGACGCGTCCCCACGTGTGTGAATGAAGCAATGAAATCTCAACATCGAATTGAAATTTTGGCTCATGTCTCTTCCTCTACGGTTCAAATTGAAAGATGAATGGACGGCTTGGCAGAGAAGGCCCTTTACAACTGTTGCGAGGGAAAATGCTTTCAGATTATGCCAACAAAGATGCTTGTTTTTTCAAGGGACAATTTATCAAGGTGCTGGCTTTTTCTTTTTCAAGGAACAAGAACCCAATGTTGAAGATTTCTTTGACTGATTTCTTTGAAGCTTCCACTTGTCATTTCTTCAAGAACAACACTTTTCAAGCGACGAAAGTAGGATTTTACTCACGAGTTTCACTTGTAGTTAATGTGTCGTTTTACACAGATTGTGTCAATCCGTTGACTTCCAAAACAACGAGACTTATCTCTCAACATATCCCTTCTCCTTTCTCGTCCACATGTAAGCTGCACACTTAGACACCATTGATATGGGGATGCATGGTTGCTATGGTAGAGAGAAGTACGAATATTACAGTTATCTTTGAATGACACTAAATGTGAGAATTTATAGGTGGACAAGGCTAGGCGACCTAATCCAAATGACTCGTCATGGTCAATTGTGTCAATGCATAGCCATCATAAGCTTGTGGCTTGCATAGCTTGAACATGAGCTGAAAAGTTGTGATCTGATAGTCATTGCCGTTATAGAGCTGTCATATTGAACACTCTCTGCAGTGTACTTTGTACAACTTGATTGAGGTGAGACTTGCAGCAGTTGTTCATCACATAGATTATGCACTGCTGTAAAGAGGTGACTCGAACAACAGCTATTATGGACAAGACGCCTAACGACATGGCTAATCACCTTTCAAAAGATGTGAAAAAATGATATGAAGTTGAGTGTTGACCTTGCACGACTTTCCATTTAGTTGGCTGTCACATGGCCTGCCTCTTACATAGATATACATAACTTGACTGAAAAATTAAATTTTACTTTTTAAATTTAAAGATATTTTTTTATCATGCACAAGATGCTCTTATATTGAATATAATATAACTTCAATTTATTTTCTTTTCTTTCAAATTGATCAACATCGATGAATTTCATATAGGTCGACCAATTACCAAAAAAAAATTATACACCGTTAATATTTCATATAAATTTGTCCGATTCAAACCAAACTACTATATTAATTAGTATTTATTAAATCAAATTAGGAATATTAGGTAATTGAATTTTTTTTTCTAAAAAAGTGGGTTAGGAGCATTGATGGTGACCAAAAAAGGAAAAAAAAAAAAAAGAAAAGAAAAAGATGTGCCTTATGCACAAGACATACCATGCAACCTGTCCCCTAATCCCATTTCATTTCCAATTAGTAATTATGTTAATCAATAAATAATCATCGGATTAGGATTGAATTTTAGAGAAGGCTTGCACGTCTCTCTCATCAGTATTATACTTTTGACTAGGCATAATAATATTCAGATATATTTCAATCATTCTGATCCAAATATATACCTCATATTGCTTTCGTTGTAATCAAAACAATAATAAATATTTTCTTCGTCAAAGCAATTCGTTGACTTAGCCATTCATAAAATAATTGAATCGGATGAGTGAGATTTTTTTTTTTTTTGCCCAATAATAATAATAAAATTTCTCAAATTCTTCTTTAAGAATATGCGATCAAACTCATTCAATAAATTAATTATTTACTGAAAGAACATATAACTAATTACATTGAATCAAAAATCTTATTTATCAATTGACTCTATCGTACCAAAATAGAATTTATAACTACGATAATAAATGGGTGAATTTAATTCACGGTGAATGTACTTTAATCTAATTGAAAATTGTATCAATCCCATTTTAATTTGTGTCAATTGAAACGCGATAGTTTAGTTTTGTACCAGTTGAATCACAACACTATAATTTTGTCTCAACTTAGGTTAATTCGTTCAATTTTGTAACATTATCTATACTATCATATACTGACATGACCATTAAATACTAACTATAAATACAATATCCTATCTTGGCGATCAACAAAATGATCCAAAAGAAATGATATAATTGAAAAATCTACAGTTTGAGTTATTACCAATTTACAAATCTAATAGATGGAACGAGTATTTTAATTGTAGGTATAATTTCCAATGGCCACATGCTTTTGAATTTCCTTTTAGTACCACCACAGAGAAGCTGTTTGCCCCATGTTTTCATTGGAGCGTGCTTCCAATGTTTGGGTTAAAAGGGAAAAAGTTTGATATATTAATTGGATTTGATTTGTTGTAGAGTAAACAAGTTTTTCAGTTATTTTTCTTGGACATAAGTATATTTATCGAACACATCATTTTAGATTTAAAAAAAATAAACGTTTTAAGATTAACTTTGGTGTCAACTATTTGTAAGAAAAAGACGATCTAATTTCCCTATTTTATTTAAATAAAAATTTAACCAAGTTATATGACACATCCGATACCATTGGAACTTGGAACAAAGTGTTTGACATGGACTATCTAACTAGTTTGAGCAAAGAATTAAAGTAACGTCATTTTCATAAAAAGAGAGGGGAAAATGTAATAACATCTTAATTTTTGTAATAAATTTAAAATACCGACTTCATGAATTTCGAGCACTACGAGTGCCACTGGTAAGGGGTTTGTCACATACATAAGGAGCTTATCAACACTTGATTTTACGTCTTGTACAAGATACAACTATATTTTGTTTACCAACAAATTCACCAATAATAAATAATGGGGTCGAGTGAACTATTGACCTAAATCATTACTTTTAAGGTGTTGGTACATTTAACATTAACAACACGTCCTAACCTTTAAATATTGGCACAGAACTCTCCACCCAACAAGTTCATTGCGCAAAAAATATTTTTGGTCAATTTCGGACTGTTTGACAGTTAAAAAGTCGACTTCCGTTTACAAAAGACTAAAATGCACTTACATCTACTAACAAAATAAAACACGTAGAAAAAAAAGAAAAGAAAAAATAAATGACAATCCACCTAAGTAGAAAATATTAAAAAGACCGAAACTGAAAAGAAATAAACATAAGTAAGAAAATGATAGTTGATCTTCAACTTTCACCACTACCATAAACTCAATATCTTCATAATACCACGACGACTACTAACACTACCACCAAGATCCCACCACCCACCGCCACCAAGATCTACTTATACATATGAAAATAACGATGTTTGACCCAACTAATACCTAGGGGAGAATATGTGTAATATGCGGAATTAAAACATGCAACAAGTCACAAATTATTGTATATAGATGGAGTTTAATCAAATTAGACCCTAAAAGTCAATCAAGTATACTGATCAAAACAATAAAGTAAATCAACATCTAGATTTTTTAACGAAGGAAAATCCATTGAAAAACTCTTTAAGAGATAAAAAAAAAACCTCCGGAGACTCCTTGCTAGTAAAAAATTCACTAAAAAAGATTTAATTTATAGAAGTAATCAAAACACAACTAAACATCAGCAGATTCTGACTCCCAACCTGTAATCACCGAAAAACTCCTTGGTTATACACCCCAAGACTAGCTCCAAGAATGAACTCGTTCTTCACAAATTGGAAATCCAGTCACATCTCCAAATCTTCATAACTCTGAATGCTATTGGTAAATGGTTATTTTGGTCTTTGACATTTTGATCTTGTGGTTGAGTCAAGAGAATTACGAATTATGTATTTGATTATCAATGAAGCGTTCTCTTAAATGAAAATAGGCTCAATACATGTTTCAGACAAATATGCCTTGGGTATTTATAATATAGAGTGTTTGAGGTTGTTTGGGATTATAAAAAACAAGAAAATCGTAAATTAGGGTTTCGATACGTATTGCTCGAGCGATCATTCTCTGCTAAAATCACTTGAGCGGTCTGCAGCAGTCAGCGAACATTTTTAACACGTTCTTGATATTTTTAAGCCGTCTTTGATTCATTCAAAACACACTCCTAATCCTGTGACAACTTAACCTTAATTACAACTAGATTAAATGATGTACTAGACATGAAACATGCCAACACTTTAGATCTAACAAACTCCCCACCTTGACATTCCGTAAAAAAAAAAAAAACCATTTATTCAAAATTAAACAATGACCACAACCTAATTCTTATCAACCCAAAGACCCAAACCCAAAACTGCATCTCAATTGCGTGTCATATGTTTCCTGAAACATAACAACTCAAACAATACCTAGTGTAAAAGCATGAGAAAACTAATAATAAAGTAAATAAAGTACCTAACTATGTTATATATACAACACAAGTAAACACATGTAATACCATGTGCATCAATAACTTAACATCTAAATATAACATCAAAATAACCGAAACATCTAAATATGACATCGATATTATCTAAAGGACAAAACACAATATCAATATTAATATTAAAATTCCAAATGTTTGAATGTCAAATATCAAAATACTAAACTACCACTCTCCCTAAATCAATACTACTAACTAACCCCTTGAAATAAATATACTATCACCCCCCCTGTCAATAATAACTAAGGGAGTAATCTAGCTAGCCAAGTTAACGAACTAGCAACAGTTAAAATGCAATATTCACGCACATGTTAATTGAAAAACCAAGGAGCATATGTAATGAGAGTGATGATTCTCTTATTCATTAAAGATAACACTTTTTCATGGATTTTTAAATGGAACGCCATGTCACGAATTTTTAAATTTAACATCATTACATGAAAAATAATCACGTGATAGCACGACAAAGCATTTGATCACTTATTACCAATATAATTCATGAGCAAAGAAATCTTTCCACACTACTCACTTTAAACTTGTATGGAGTACAATGTATAAGGGACATTTGTGTGAAAAGTGCCACCAATATCTTGTGAACAAGACTCAAAATCTTAATTTTGTGAGGAAGAACATGCGTAATAACTATTGTAGTGAGTTTTAGGCCGATAACTCCTAAGCCAGATGATTACAGGGCATTAGATTGTAAATAGCCTAGCATGTTTATTCACTCGATCGTAAAGGTCACGAAGAGAAGTATAAGATGTATTTCTTTTTCTATTGACATGGGGTTCAAATATTTTGAAAGTCATTACTATTTTCTTTTTGGAGAATATACTAGAGTTTAAGTCAGTTAGTTAAAAGTCAATTCATATACAAGGTAACCATATTACACCGATGATTGCCATACCAAATCTCACACACGCGATCAAGACTCACTCACAGGAGTTTAGTGTATGCAGTGCAGATGATACATGAAGAACCCTGTTACAAGTACTCTAAACAAATTTTGAACAAGTCAATGGAAACTTTAGTCAAGTTCATTCATTTTGCTAATACTTGGTCACAAAATAATGTTTAATGATATCACTTTAAAGTGTTGTAACATCAAAACCATTTTTTCCTTTTTATAAAAGGATAATGCAAAAAATGAGAGAAAAAAAAAATCAAAGAACATGTATGAATAAATAGATACAATGGACTTGCAAATGTATGTCCATTTAGATCTCTACTCAAGGAGGTACACATACACTCTTACCTTTAAGAGTAATGTGAGCAACATTGCAATTCATTTCATCACTTTACCCTGTGAGTTCACTCATTTTATCCAAACCTTCCTAAAAGAAGAGGTTATCTTAGTTAAGTAACTCATCATCTCAGTCAAGTGACAGACTTGATTAGTTAAAAACCTAACATAAGTAGTGATGTCCAATTTTTTGTTCCTAACCAAGAGCTTGCGGCAAGTTTGTTCAATCCCAAGATGTTGTCAAGCTTCTTATATCCACTTGAATTGTGCATTAGATTTCCCAAGATCACCCACGAGAGTCGTAACCTTATTTTTAGGAACTTCGTCTCAATTTTCAACTTATTCACACCACTAGTTGACTTGTAACGCCCCAAATCCACTACA